>JASCZW010007517.1:0-64892 GCA_034211315.2 Aedes japonicus | reverse complement strand
GATTCTTCCCCACTTGCTCTAGTTAGGGGAAAAAACAGTACTCACCTACAGATTACAAATTTTAACTAGAAAGTGAGGGTTATTCCGAGAGTCGAAGGGGCTTATTACGGTTGTCACCTTCACTATAACTTCCACTTCACTTACCCATCACCTCACTTTTTTCGTACTATTACTGGTATCACGCTGATCAAAAATGAACTCCGTGAGGTGGAAATGATAGTGAAGTCAAAATCGTAGTAGCTCTCATGGCTGGCCCACAATTGATACATTGCGGATGCGTTTGCGTGAAATTGACAGTTTTTCCTTAGGTTTTCAGTCAAATTTACGTCAACGGAACGCAAGCGTATCTATTGTGGGTGACCCTTCAGAAAATCTACGGTTTGCGACACTTTTTTAGGTGGCGTGATGGTGCCGTGGCAACCATAGTAACACCGAGTTCATTCAGTTTGGTGACATTCGTAATAAGGTTTTTTGTTTTCACTTCGTTTTTACCGTGAAGTGAAAACCGTAATAAATCCCATACATTCCATGACAGCTTTTTGATAAACAATATTTATAAACTTATACATACAGTCAACATAAGGAGAGAAATATGGCTTCTTTTAGTTGTTCGTCGGTGCATTCATGAGCCCTCCTATGTTTCTGTTCGTGTGTAACGGTGATAAAGTGATGCCATTCGGGCTTCGAAATTCTGAATCGTACTTTAATTCTAATCATTAATAACCGTTATGGAAATTATGTCCAGACCTGTTTACAGGAGGGTAAATTGTTCAGCATAGTAATTCAGAATTTGAATTCCACATACTCTGCTTTTACATTTAAAATGGAAAGCTGGAAAATAACAAAACGTAGTTAGGAGTATTGACAAGTGTCAAAATTGATGGTTATGCGAGAACTTCAAAATGAACAACTCTAGACAAAATCGTCAAAAAGTCGAAAGTAACAATTGTAAACTATGACTTCAAACGAAAATTTCCTGGAAATGCCAGGTTGCCAACATCTATATCCACTACCGACGGGGAAGATACTCCCTGTATCTATATATAACTGTATCTGTTTCTGGTGCTATTTTGTTTGTGGGAGCAAGCAGATTCCAGAAATACGCTAGATGTCATTGTTTGCACATGTTATTTGCGACCTTCTCACTATTTTGTCTAAAACTCTTCAGGTTAAAGATTTTTTAACGAATGAAACAAAATCTTAAGACATCAAATTAATAGACTACTACAAGCGGTGTTTATGTCTGCCGTGTTGCTATGATCAACGAACACTCCTCCTCAACACTCCTACACTACGAGCACTCCTCCAATCCACACATCGTCCACAGCTTGACTATCCGAACGCCTCCTAACGGTTTGGTGAGTTATGTCTCCGGTAGGACAGTACACGAACGACACCTCTCCTTTCATCTTCACATCTCTTGCGAAATGGAAATGTGTCGTGATGTGTTTGGTTCTGTTGATGAATTTCCCGGAGTCCAGCATCTTCATCGCACTCTGGTTGTCCTAATTCTAAAATATAACTGGATTGTTCTGCTTCGAACCGAGATCATCCAGAAAGCACTTCAGCCACAACACATCTAGTGTCGCTTCCGAGAGCCACGAATTTCGCTCCTGCAGTCGACAACGAAACGCACTATTGTCCCGTGCACGTGCAGCTGATGGTTTCGCCGTGGAAATTCATCACAAAACCAGTGTTGGATTTCTGGCTGTCTCTGCATGCGGCCCAATCTTCATCCGAGAACCCGACCAAGCCATCTTGATAGCTGTTTTTGCTGAGCCGTAACCAGTGGGCTCAGGTTCCTTCAAGTACCGGCCTACACGCCTGAGCTTGTTCCAATTGTTCTGCATAGTAGTTGGAAACAGATGCCGAAATGTCGCCTTTAATATTTTTTTGCTATCCGGATGTAGATACCCGCCTTCATGCTTGAAATAACCCGGATCCATTAGTACTTTTGACACCTTTGCGTTAGCCAGGCCATTGGTTTGAACAATTTTGTGGATTTCATTCTTTTTTTCGGTACAACCACGGATCGTATTTGCACCTATTGAACACAAGTCGAGTCAACTGCGCATACAACTTCTGGTTCCAGTGCCTTGCAGCCTGCTTAAGTCAGTACAAGCTCTTCTGGAGTCTTTCCTTTCGTCTCCATTAACAGTTAATTTTGGAGATCTCGTCCTCATGAGTACCGCACAAGAAAGCAGTTTTGATATCGTACACACAGCCATAGCTTGTGCAACAAATTTTACCTTGTAACTTCACCTTCAGCGTCTTGCTTGATTCTGAACACCCATTTTGATCCAACCGGTTTTCAACGTACCGGTAGGTTCACCTGAACCCAGTTCTCATTTGCTTTGATGGATTCCAACTCCTGCATGGCCGAGCAAGTTCCATCAGCTCTTCGGTTTCTGCATAATATACTTATCGTCGCGGAGGAATACCTTTGGTAAACTGTTGAGGCCACCTTGGAGTTTGTTGGTCATGAAAATCAGCTCCCGAAACTGCATTTTCTGCGTTTCTGATCCACTTAGCTGAATATGTCTCTCATCAGATTCATTATCAGCCATCTCTTCATTCTCGTTTCTCTTGCCTCGTTCGACACCAAGCTCGTCTCTGATGATGGTGATGCTGCTATTTTCCGGATTCTGGAGACGGTAGCTGGGGCTGGATAGTCAAGAAGAAAGTGGATTTAGTTTGTGGCTCAGGAAGTACCAGCACATCGGTTCTAAGGTCGGTCCGAAGCTTAGTGATTCGCCTCTAATAACGTAACTCGAACACACTCTCAAATATTCTGTCAAAATAACACTTCTGAGCGGATGTGATAACTTCAGAAAGAACAACTCTTTTGTGATTGGGAAACTAGGATCGTTCTACTAATACGCTCAAAAAAGTTTTTTTTTAAATAGTGTTTAAAAAAAGTGAAAGTGAACTCTTTTGTGATCATCAGGTTTCGTAACGAGTGAAACAAAATCGTATGCCATAAAACCCATAGTCTACTACAAGCTGTGTTGATATCTGCCGGGTTGCTATGGCTTAGCTTAGCTTGACTGACTGCACGTATCAATGGTTGCTATTCCGTGATTGATCAGAATCAGTGAAATTGCACAATGAGTCAACTGAATGGGGCTGGGAGTAACCGACCATTCTCACTGTACACGTTTCAGTGATTCAATATCTTTAATAATCAATAACGGCGCCGGCCACGTCCTTGCAATCAGGTGGGAATAGGGAAGGAAAGTTAGTGTGACCTTTGCGGATTAGGGACCGTGTTTACCTCTGCATCCCCACAAAGGTCACAGGAAGGAGGTTTTTCTATGTTAGTAGGGTAGGGCTCGATGGATCAGGATTCACCTTGATAAGTGATCATATAATATGGTTCATATAATTCAGGGGACAAAAAGGATAACAATTCAGGGGACAAAAAGGATCATCCGGATAATCAGCAACAATCAGCAAACGTTTACCGATCGGTTCGTTTTCGAAATCCATTTACATAGGATTTTAGTTCTATTCAACACACAGATGATGTTTAAGTATGACTTTGGTCATAAACACAGCAACCACTGTCACACGTGACGGTTGTTATTTAGAATCTCAATAAGGATAAATTTCATCACACAAAAAATACTGAAAAAAACGTGATAGCTCACCAAAGCCCAACCGTTCGTGGTCAGGGCTTCTGTTGATGTCTGCCGGGTTGCTATGATCTACGAACAAAAATTGAGTGAGGAGTGCTTGCCTCGTTTGTTTTGGTTTTCATTTATTCGTCTGCTGAATTGATGCTGCAAGCAGCTGCTTAGTTTTTGTCTCTCGTGTATCGATCGAATATTTGTTTGACTGTTTGCGGCACCGGTATTTGCGGGTTCATATGTTTAGTTCGTATATATTGATGCATCGGTATTTCTGAAATTTATAGCTCTTACAATAATTGAAGGAACATCAGAATCTACATCCCTACGTGATATCTGCATTTTTATGCCTGAATGTTATTAGAATAACGCACTGAAAATGCTTAATTAAAGGTGTTTACAAATGTTTACAAATAGCCTGCAGAATTTGGATGAAGATGATTCAATCACCAAAGTTAGGACTATTATAGTCTTGACTCTTGATGCAGAAGTAAGCGAGGATGATGAAACGCTTTCAAAATTCGGACAATTATCGATTTGTAAACAACTTTAATTAAACATTTTCAATGCGTTATTCTAATAATACATCAAGCATAAAAAATGCAGGTTTCAGAGAGCCAAAATTATGGCAGCTTTGCGTATGCTATTACACAACAGCTATTCATTCAGGACAGCAAGAAGAATCGCAAACGCAAGTATGATGCAGAATTGGACATTGAAGATTATATTGGGCAAATATTCAAACCTTTGCCATACGGGTTAGAGGAAAAAGACGTAATATAAAAACACGTCAACCACGGAGCTGCGAGTTCGAATCCCATCATATGAAATGCAAAATCTGCTGCGAATTAGAGTTTCTCCTTCATAAGAAAAAAAAGGGGGTCTACACAGAAAGCAAACGTCCATCATCATCAATACAGGAGAAAAAAAAATATAAGAGGCAAAACAGGAAAATAAATAAAATTTGCAATTGAAAATAGGTCCTATTTGTTTTTGCTTCGTATTTTCAATCAAGCAAGCAATCAGCATTCTAAAGGACAAACTACCCAGCAGCAGAACAACATTTCAACTGCTGCCATCTAGCTGTCGACTTGTTGTCGACATAGACGTCTTCTATTGATGGAGTTCAGCATTAAATTAGCGGTATAGCGGGCCAAAACCTGCTTTTGAATAGCATTTAAGGTGAATATAATGCGCAAATGCATTTTATCGATTGCCGTTAAGACGCATATAGGGTTACTTACGTGCTTATTGGTTACCTGGAAAATGATCAATATATTCTGAAAGTCATTCCAAACACGTATTGCCGTTCTGAAAGAATCAAGACTACCAAATTCTAGAATTTAGAATCTTTTAAGCATTAGCATATGAAACTAAACTTACTTTGCTAGTCAATTATTTTAAACGACAAGTCGAAGAAGTATTTGTTTCGAATGTCATAACGTTTACGAGCGTATTACTAGAACGATTGTGTCATTGGAAAACCAGTTATTTTTTCTTGACTTGATCACTTTAAAAAAAACTATTTTTCGAACTATCACAAGTAAACGCGAGAAATTATTTTCCATCTGTCAAATTTAAGTAAAATTAAAATTAATTCACGAATTGGCACACAGCCTTAGATTGTGGTCCAATTCGCAAAATAATTTTAATTTTACTTAAACTTGAGAGATGGAAAAAAAATTAATCGAATAAAATCCCGTTGTAATTGATCGACAAACTTTCGATAAGGTGTCTGAAAAAATCGAGTTGCCGTCTGTCAGAAATAAGTCAGTTCGAGGAGCAGACTTAATCGATGACTTTCCATCTGTCAAGTTTAAGTGTAAATTAAAATTAATTCGCGAATTGGAACGCAGCCTAAGTGGTGAAAGTTTCATCAGTATTGATACTCTCTTTCAAAATTTATCGCAGATGGAACGCAAGAGACTGGAACAAATTTAGCACACTCACGTTGAAAATCCGACGTGGTCTGGAGAAATGATCGCAAAGTATCTTAAATTCCCAAAATTGATAAGGAAGAGTGTCTTCAGAAGCGATTTTGCCATTCATTCAATAGTCGACGGTCTGGTGAAATTCTGACGTGACTTAGTCAGCTGCCATTGAAGTGATTGAAAAAACTTTCAATCCACCAAATTGTTCAAATTTTCGCCGGATTGAAAAATATTGGGCAATTCTGAAAAAACAAACTGAAGAAATGTGGCAAAACAATAAAAAAAATCTGACTGGCAGAAGTGGAGGGAAAAAAAAACCACAGATCAAGTTAGCAGATCTACTGTAACTTCACTTTAAAAAAACACTTGCGAGAGTATTACTATCACTTCACTTGATCAGTTTTTCTGAAAAAAAAAAGTGAAATACTTTTTTAAACTACTACTTTTTCCACTACAGAAAGCTTATCTTCTGACAGATAGGCCTATTTTGTGTGCAAAAAAATGATTGGTAGTAGGGTCAGGGGATGTAGTATGTTAGCCTAGCCCCGTATTCATCCTATATACCAAATACGTCATTAACTCAGCCATAATCGACAAACAAACGATGACACCATGGCGATCAATTTGTTCTTAAGCAATTGAACACTTTTTCATCACTTTATTGTGAAGTAAATGCTCCATATTAACGATTTACCTAACTTACTAACCGCCATAATTTCGCTAGTTATTCTGACAGATTTTTCGACATGATCCTCAAATGTCCTAAATCTGACTAAGGTCTGTATCCGCAACAATCCGGACACTTCAAAACATGAATAAAACATAAATTTCGCATTATATTTCCGTCATAGTTGTTTATTTCAGATTCATGGGATGTGTTTTAACAATTCGCGAAGACAAAACATAGTTATTCGGTATTTGCATAAAATTTTCGAACTTTGCGCTTAACTCCGTCCATTATGGGTTTGTACAGACTCTTCAAAAGTCGTAGAAGCCGTCTTTGTCCAAATTTTCTGGAAGTGTTTGATGTTCTTGATTCCTTGCTTCTTTCCAGAAAGCTTCCGATTCATCAGAGCCCAATATCTCTCGATTGGTCGTAACTCTGGGCAATTTGGCGGCTTTGAGGTTTTTGGTACAATGTTCTCATGATTTGCTTGGTACCACTCCATTACAGTTTTAGCATAGTGGCATGATGCCAAATCGGGCCAGAACAAAGGTTTTTCTTTGTGACTTTTGATGAAGGGTAGCAATCGCTTCTGCAGACACTCTTTCTGGTAGATCTCCTTGTTGATTGTGCCTGTTGTGACGAAAGATTTACTCTTTTCGCCACACGTGCAAATTGCTTGCCACACAAGGTATTTTTTGGGAAATTTCGATGCCTTCTTCGTTCCGAAATGCTCAACTGTAGCATTTCTGGACATAGCAGAATAAAAGCCAGCCCTGGAAGCTGCTTGAAATCCTCCAGGACATAAGTTTCATCGTCCATAACAACGAATGAAAAATTCGTCAAATATTCACAGTACAAACTTCGAGCCCGTGATTTTGCTGCCAAGTTCTGTTTGTCGTTGTGATTTGGAACTGTTTTTACTTCATACGACGTGAGTCCCAAACGTTGTTTTGATTTTTGGACAAAACCAGGCGACATCCCTATTTTACGAGCCACCGTTCGAATGGAGAGATTTGGGTTTTTCGTTAATAGACTTTTCACCTTTCGGTCCATAACAGGATCAGCGTGTCCAATGTTTTTGTCACTTCTTGGTTTCCTCTCCACCGTCAAACTTCCGAAAATGATTTGAGCACATCGTGAACAGTGGATTTAGGCAAATCCAATGTTATTGCAAGGTCCCGTATTGACAAGTCAGGATTTGCCGTACGCCCGTACAAAATTCGCTCGCGCACTTGTTTTTCTTTCGTTGCCATCTTGAATACTAAACATGAAATGTAAACATCAATCATAGTCTTTTTCATCATAGACTCTCAGCTATACCACAGTGAAATTTTTCATTCTTACGTGCAATATTTCAAAAGTTAAAAGTTACTATGATTTGAAGGTGTCCGGATTAATGTGGATTCAGATTTTAAATTTGATCGACATCTATTTTAATAATACACCTAAGATCTACAGAGAATAGTCAAAGTGCCAAATAAAGTTTTCATACTGAAAAATAAATTGTGATTTTGCAAGATAACCATAGGCCTTATTTTAGCGATAAATTATTGTATGTGTTTCTAACTATGACTTATTATTTTCATTAGATAGTTTGATACTGGCATTTGTAAATGTGCAATGGGGGGGCGGCTCATGTGTATGTGGCTGTAAATTTTCCAAATTGAATATCCTTATTTGAAACTACCCAGGTAACCAATAAGCAGTTCCAAAGTGTCTTTCCGGTCGCCTATCAAGCATTTAAGTCGCCTTAAATGCAACATAAATGCCACTTTTGGCCCAATATACGGCTGCTTTACTGCAATGCTATGATAATTCTTCATTAATGATATTTGGCATTCGAAATGTTTATTACAGGCTAAAGGCTACAGCTTTACAACAGATAACATTCAAGATATTGATATAATGGTAATATAATGCTAATAGAATGCTTGTAGCATCGGAAATGCAGCTTTACGGGTTGATTTATTGCATATGCTAATGCTTATTTGTTACCTGGGTAAACAAACAAGTTTTTGTTTTTAAGTTATAATGTTTTGAATGTTGTGCTATCGATAGAATACAAGCAAAACCATTTCAGTTTCATAATGATACTTTTTCTAGTAATACGATTTGTAAATTTTGAGTTCAGTAAAGAGAGAAGACCGTACGAAAATTATTCTTAATTCGAAATTTACAGGATGAGATGAAGTTCTTCTTTCAGCATTTCAAGCGTATTGCTTTAACAATTTGCTTATTGCTTGCTCTCAACTCAGTATTCTAGATGCACTTCCACAGTTGTTAATTGAGAACTTTCGATGCCAGGTACCATTTTTGTATTAGTATGATTGTGTGGCATTTTTCCCTAACGAAAAATTTCTAGACCAGACCGGGAATCGAACACATCCACCTCCAGCACGATATTGCTCTGTAGCTGGGCCTTTACCAACTGAGCTAAGGGAGGACCGTTAGATGAAGTTGCATCCATGAATAGACCCAACATGGAGCCTATACACCACCACTACATCCATATCACTCGAATGTTTTTGCCTTGAAAAAGGAAGTTTTCGACATTTCGGTGGTGCATAATGATGAACATCTTATTAAGAATTAAAAAGCAAGCGCATAGCCAGTTGAATGTCGTTTATAGCTCAATTGTTTAATGAGTTACAGTAAAAAATATAATCGACTTTACCATATTAGGCTGAGTTCTGGGACATATACCCTATGTCCCAGATATAAGATATAAGTCCGAGAAGTCCGAAATGCTGATGAAAAATTTTAAATTGTTTTTACCTCAATAAATTGCGCACAGAATGAACCCTAACCGCTTTTTTAAATACTTTATTTTTGGCAAAGAAATGTCTCCTTTTGTGCGGCGAAATACAAAGCGCATCAAGCTTTTCCTTCTGATCACCATGATTATGGGTTTCTTTCTGCCGATAACATATATAAGTAATAAACATTTTGTTTTCGCCGTGAAACTGTTGCTTTGCATACTTAACATAGATGATTTCATCGACCGTATTTTTCCGAAAAAAAAATCCGCCGCAAACTAAACCCCACTAGCTGGGGAAGGTGTTAATTCCCCACAAAAACAACCTAACCGTGTTGAGTGGGTGACTGTAACGCTCACCTTGATTATAGTAAAAATTAGCAGATTCCTTTCGCATCGCATCATACCTCGGATAGATCCTCGTTGAAAAGCTACTTCACTTAGACGAAATGATTGATTGCAATTACCCCACATGAATTTCACATTCTAACGCGTGCAGTTGAAAGCTTTTCATACTGCTTCGAATCAATTGCATTCTTGCATTTTCACCTGCGAAGCGATCGATCCATCTATCATATTGTGTAATTAAACTTAAGGCGTTACAGCCGGGTTTGCGAATAATCTGCCAGGTAGACAATAGATGCAGCTGTGCAACCGTGTGCCCTAGGTTAGTGGGAAATCACGTTCTATAAAAAGAGAATATATCTTGCTTCCGTTGTTAAACTGCAAAGTATTGTGTAAAACTGATAAAAATAACCCCTCTCACTGACTTTTGTTTTTGTTTGTATCGTTTTCAGAAATCCCACCGTTATTCAGATCATCACCGTCGTCGCCGTCGGATCAGTTTTCAGCGTTCTTCGGTCGAAGATTGAAATCAAGTTATTTTACAAATCCTCGTGCAACTATATTCTGGAATAGGACGATTGATAAGAAACATAACCCTAGTTAGGATTGCGAAAGACGCCGAAAAAACGAAAACTATCGCCCGTGGGTGGCGATTAGTCTAGAAAGCATCGTTAAAAAACAGTTTGGTCACGAGATCCATTAGGTCACAGTGACCTTGGCTACCGTGTGGTGTGATATACAAACCAGCACGTCATCAGTGGCTACCGATAGGGAACCGAGTGAGAAAATATTCAAATCATTTTCAATTGTTGTGCTGCCATCGACGACGAACGGTTGGTGTAAATTTCCCACCTGTTTGGACCAGTGGAGTTAGTCGATAGAGCAATCGAAGAACAATTTATAGTATGCGACAATCGCAGTAAACTGGTGGTATATAACAAGTGAAAATGGGTTACTACGATCGTTGTTTGAAGGTGCCTAAAAATAAACTGAAAGCATGCGCTTTTTGCATGTTGCTATGCTTAGCCAACGTGATCGACATCAGCGAAGCGCGTAAGGTTACGTTGAGCCGAGTAACAAAGCCAACTGCGAATCGAGGCTATGCGAGCCCGGACATTGCCAAGTTAAGTTACTCGCCTAATCATGCAGCTGTACCGGCAAAAACGGCGCCAGCACCAGCCCAGCAACCTCCTGTCGGATGGAATGTTCACAACAACAACAACAACAACAATGCACCTCCACCATATTCGGCCGCATCCAATCATGGACCCCCGCCGCCATATTCCGCCCAACCCAATCCAAATGTGAACAGTAGGTTCAACGAAGCACCTCCACCGTACTCTCAGAATAATCCAGGATTTCCACCAGCTCCAAACTATCAGAGTGGTCAGGCAGCAGGGTTTGGGGCAGCGGGTGGTGTCGTTGCAGGAAATGCTTACCGTCCTCATGGCCATAATATTTCAGCTGGCGGATTGGGAGGAGGATTCGCTCCCTTGCCGAATGCAGGGTATCCTGCCCAGCCAGCGCAAGGATTTCCGGGAGCACCAGTTGCACAACCTGGTGGTGGATTCCCAGGAGGATTCCAACCGGGAGGATATCCACAGGGAGGATTTCAACAGGGAGGATTTCAACAAGGAGGCTACCCTCAGCAACCTGGGTATCAACCTCCGGCAGGAGGTTTTCAACAACCTGGAACGGTCGTTCATCACTATGAGCAACCATCATCCGGAGGCAGTGGCATCGGTACTGTTCTCGGAGCAGGAGTCGTCGGTCTTGCGGCTGGTGCTGGTGGTGCTGCTATCTACGATGCGCTTAAGCCAAAAGAAGAACCCAAAGAAGCAGCTGTAGATGCGACAACGACGACGACGACCACGTCGACTACCCTAGCACCGATTAATCCTAATGGAGATGCTCCGTTGGCGCCCTTGGCACCGTTACCGGCAAATCCTAATAGCGAGACTCCACTAGCTGCCATGCCCGTAGTGCCTCCAAACCCCAACGGTGACGCTCCATTGGCAACAATGCCTACGATCGAAGCTACGACTACTGACACTACAATAATCACCACGGACAACCCGATGGGTTCTGCCCCTCTGGCGGCATTCCCTGGTGCTTCCAACACGACGTCCGTAGAAACTACCAGTACGCCGGTTTCTACGGTTGCCGTTGAGGCTCCGAATGCCGCCCTCAATGCACAATCCAACCAGGCGGCACCTGTTGAGCCGACAATAGCTTCACAGCACAGTGATTCGGCAGTTGGCAGAGCGCAGTTTTCCACCCTGGCTTTGCTGGTTCCGGTGATTTGTAGATTATTGCTGTAGATATAAGAACAATAGTGAAATCCTGGCGATTACAAAGAAAGTGAAACCAGAAAAAAAACAAAATGATTTTGAATCATTCCAACACAATCAGGCTGACGTAGTTAGTAACGGAACAACATTGGTTCTTCTTTTTCGTCCTTTGGAAATTTGTGTACAAAACTGATTGATTACCTTCGTGTTTGTATGTAAATTGAGCCAGGCTCTGTGCCTTAGTATTTGATAAAAAACCTTAGTACGTTGAGATAGATTAAGTTTGAAAATAAATAAAACCACAGTTGATATTTAATAGCACGCGTATTGTATTTCGTCAAAATTGATATGTTTTCGGTTATTTCACGTATGGTGCTTACCTCGGACGGCACGTTGAACTCGGGCAGCTCGAATTTGGATAATGAGTTTTGGGTGGGGCTTTTGTTACACAACAATAGAAATTACCTAATGTGCCGTGATCATTTTGTAATCATGTCCCGGTTGGGAAAGCAACAATATGGTGTAATGGATGAGTAACTGGACTGACGCTTGAAGAGGTGACCTTTGCGGAAAATATCAGTGTAGTATGGCAGAATGAGCTTGTTTGGTTAATGTTTTGTCTACTTAGAACATTCACGAAGTTTTCCATTGGAATTTCTGCAGCGTTTCAGCGTCGCTCCTGTGTTGACCAAACAATGCAATGTATAGACTACATTGGCGGACCTAGACAATTAGTCTGGAGTGGGCCTGGAGGGGGCCTGCGCGAAGGATTTTTTTTTTCGTTTATATGAATATTGAAAAGAGCGACGAAAGTAGCGTAATTGTTGGGAAAAGGTTATTTTAATTGATAAATCAAGACAGTATTAATCTATTAATTAGGTCTATTCTGCACCTCGGTGAGTCAGATAATCGAGTGGGGTGAATATATACCTCGTATTATTCCGTCTGGATCAAATGGAGAATGGAATCACACGAGGTTACTGTAGTCACCTTACTCGATTCTCTTGAGGCGTCTCAACTCATCTGAGGCGGAGAATAGTCCTGAATCTATATAGAGTCAAATTTCAACTAAAAATTTTAAAACTTCAAAGAACAACATTGAATCAATGAACATTTGGAATTTATATCAAAATTTAATTTGGTTTGGATAACGTGTTTTAAATCCTCAAAATTGTGTCGGTTGATACTGATTCCTTCACAACTCCGTTCCCAATAATTAAATTAGCCAGATTTGAAAATCGGTTCTCCACCATGGTACTTCTCAGTCATGTTTTTATGCGTTTCTTGGCTGAGAAGTTAAGCGAAAAGTTAAGAAAAAAAATTAAGCGTTTTGATATGAAAATACCTGAAGCATGGTGTCTCAAATAAACCGCAGCCAGGGGTTTCCATTTTTTTAAATAACTATCAAAATGAACTAAAAAAATGGAAAAACCTCAAATCTTTCCACTACTATGTTTTCTTGAAAAAAATAAAATATCTGAAGTATTAGGATATACCTACCTATCTCTTATTTTGCCATATTTACTTTTGTTCATTTGTCCAGATTGTTCAGAATTCTGTAAATCAATTGTTACATAAAATTAAAATTTAATCACTTCTTAACTTAGCAATACCACTTCTCTAATTAAATTAACTCTATTACTGAATAAAAAAAATCAAAATTCAGAGATTTTTCCAGTTTCCACAATGTGGACATTTTTCAACCATTCAGTGGAATTCGATTTAAGTTACTTATTAAAAAAAAACTTTTTGAATGTTCTGTGCGCAAATCAGCAACCAAGGTTGTTTTAGAGTAGAAAACACAATGAACATTTATAAGTTATATCGAGTTTAATTTCTAAAGAGAGTTCAAAAAATTTGAAGGAGAATTCCGATTATTATTTCATCAAAAACATACTGAGAACTTCACGGCACTTCGAAAGAATCATACATGCGTAATTTTAAGTTAAACTTAAGATTTTGATTGACATTGATAGTATTCCAGGGTATCGCAATTCCATGGAAATTTTTCGAAAGTTTTTGAAGGTATGGCAAAAGAATGTTAACAACTACAGTATAGGCAAAAATAACAAATGCACAGTTTTGAATTTTTTAAATTTTCAAGTACAGTCTTAAAAACCCGCATTAATCCACCGATGGTGAGACTGAACCCTTCTTAAATTCACCAGAATTACAAACTCAAATGAGGGCAATATTGTACTGGATACATATTTTCATCAGAAATTCCAAGAAGATTCAGAAATATTCAATATGCCATACATTCAGTTAATAAAATGAACTATTTGTCAATCCTGAACAATCCTGAACAAAAATTAAAATATTACCATTAATAGTCTTTAATGACCTGTGTATGTTAGTTATATAAAAGGGGAAATTACATAAATATTAGAAATTTCATATAATCAGTCCATAGAATGAATTATTAGACAACACTAACCGTCAATTTTGATTATCGATATGGATTCAAGATACTTAATAAGTACATGTTCGTTGAAAATAGTAAATGGAGACTTTGTGTAATTTTCGAATATACTCGTTGCAGTTCAAAACCAGACCACTCGAGCCAATCGATGCTGCTCTAATTCTATACAGTCGCATAGTGTGGCTAGTCCGCTGTATGTGCTATACAACGCTCCAGATGCGACACAATAGAATGCAAGCGGCATCGATTGGTGTGATTGGTCTTGTTCGGTTTTGCACTGCAACGAGTATATTGTCATCTCACAATTATGTGCTCTCAGGTATTGTTTTGGTATCTGCATGAAGGATTATCCAATCATAATGAAATTTTGACCAGTTATTTGGAGATATCATAACTTTGATTTGGCACCAACAAAACTAAAATCGGTACACAAATAGCTCAGTATGTAATCAGAGGCTAAACTGTTTGATTACTATTATAATAGGCCTTCAAGTACTGTTTCATTCATATCTTCGTAACGAAATGTCCGAATGAAAAAAAATCGATAGCGTTCTATGGGAATGTTGTAGCTTCCATTTTCCGTCAACAGAACTGAAATCGGTTCACAGATGGCTGAGAAACCGATGTGACATTATTTGTAACGCACACACACACACACACACACACACACACACACACACACACACACACACACACACACACACACACATATACACATACATACACACCGACATGTGCTCAGTTCGTCGAGCTGAGTCGAATGGTATATGACACTCGGCCCTGTGGGCCTCGGATAAAAAGTCGAGTTTTCAAGCGATCTTAATACCCTTCTATTGATGTAAGAAGGGTAAAAAGGCATCAGATTCGCCTTGTTAGAAGGTCTGGCAAAAATATAGTTTTATGTTATATAAATTGGAAAAATTTACAAGAATGAACGCTTTAGCAAAATAGTTCATTCTTATGAAATAAACTATTTTGTAAAAGAAAATAGAGGTATTTTAAATTTTCTAAGATGGTGGATCGGAAGTAATTTTGAAGACTTTGAAGCACAGTTTATAAATTCAACACAGTTTGAAATTCAGGTTATTTCTATTGTCTAGCTACGTCAAAATTTCAGCTCAATCTATGCTTTGAGTGCTGACATGGAGGATGTCAAATAGGAGAATTTTGTATGAAAAATTGTAGATGTATTTAATATTTTCGCCACCACTGTATACTAGGAACTCTTCCAGCCAAAAATAGAACCTTTTGATTGGAAATCAAATCCTTTATAGAAATCTTAAGAATAAATGTAAGACAACTGTTATAATAAAAGCGAAGTGAATTTTGATAAAATTTTACATACAGGCCCATTATGTAGTCTATATCAACAACTAACTAGTGGTACTGAAGTCAACCTCAACAAATTATATGATTTCAGGAATTAACCTGATTATATGTTTACTGTCGCTATTATTTTAGATATGAGTTTAGAGGTTTCAATATTAATAGAATTGAAATATTAGAATTCAAAATTATTTAGAGCTAAGGCGTAGGGCTTTTGTTAAGCAGTATTTCGAAGCGAACATAATTAGTAGAGAATTTATTCAATGATGGGGCTTCCGTCAAAACATACTGTTAAGCGGACCAGCATACGACAAATTACCGGGTTCCTCTCCGAGGTTGTTAGGTAAACAACGACGAGAATAAACATTACTGGTAAAAAATGAGAAGTTTTGGTTTTGAAACCTCTGATTGGAAATTGATTTCCATCACATGTGGTCTTAAGGGAGTGTAAAAACAGAGATTTCGCATCGCTAGAACCATTCTGTGCCTCTGGCGGCATTTGAGCACGATCAAGCGCATACATTTTTGCCATTCATGGTGACGGATTCGTGACCTACCCTGCAAGGGGATGTTTGGCAAAAGTGTGTGCGTCTGCTTCGAAATACTGATTAACAAAAGCCCTACGTTTATTTTCAAAGTACTTCTATTAAATTTCAAAATCTGCCGAGCTCTATCGAACCTACCGATACATTCTTCTTCACATCTTTGGTTCTAGCAAAAATTGCTGTTCACAACTAGGATCCCATGATGTTGGGAAGATATTTCCAATTTCAAAACATCTTAAGAGACGCAAACTCTCGAGTGAAGTGGATGTTATGTTGATATATCGGAATTCTCATGGATCTTATTGTCGTTAACTATGGTTTTCTTGATAAATGTACACACTTTTCATCCTATAAGGTACAGTGGGGTAAGTGTGGGGAAGAGGGTATTCGCACTTTACTCCTACAGGAATAGTTACTCTTTCAAACTATTTCTGAAGGGAGCAAAGTACAAGAACAGCTTACTCTGGGAAAAAACCCTACAATTCCGTATAGATTTTGAATAGTGTTTCATTTTAAATTAGAAATATATTAGGAAAAAAAACCTGGGGGGGGCCTACAGAATTCCGGAGGGGGCCTGGCCCCCTAGGCACCCGCAGTAGTTACGCCAATGTAGACTAGTCAGTTTTTGGGGACTGATGATTGAGGGAGAGACAATTCGGAAAAAAAGTATTTTGAAATGAATGCTTTTTAGACTGGAACATGAAGTTGATAGTCGACAAAGGTCCAGGATAACGTAATGAGAAAAACTACATCTATAATGTTCATGATTGTTTTTTTTTTATTTGTTCGTTTTGTCCTCAACAACAAATATATGAATAATTGCACTGAAAAAAATCTTGCAGTAAAAACTACAATTTTACCCGACTTCCATGAAAATTCAGTCAAATTTACTTCGTTTATGGTACATCCTTCAACATTTGTGGTACATTTGATAGACCTCATGTTGATTGAGAAACTAGGAGAATTTATTTGATGTGGCAACCTGGCAACGCAAATTGGCAAGCTGGTCACCTTACCTTACCAATTAGACCATGGCCGGTGTGGCCTCTGCTGTACACAGAAGTTGTCTCTATTATAATCGGTCCATAACTGTACCTCGCCAGCCTCGCTGACTGCGAAGAGTCCACAGTCTTATGCACTTTCCTACAGACTGATTTCCTAGAGTGATCATAATGTCAGGTATGTCTTGTTTTCTGCTAAATGCTATCGCATTACATTTTTGAACATTTAATTTTAAAAGGCTTTTGTTACACCAAGTATAGAACATATGTATTTCTTCTTGAAATATCTTGTAATCTTCTGTGCTTCTTATTTCTAGGAAGAGCTTTATATCGTCGGCATATATTAAGACTTTTACAGTTTTAAGATTGAATGAAATATCGTTTACGAAAAGAATAAACAAAAGAGGGCCTTGGGGGACACCTGAGGAAACTTGAATAGGATTTGATTTCTTTTCTATATAGATTGTATAGAGAGCTTTTACGTGGTTTCCGTTATCCATTGCAACTAACGTGTAGTTTACGAATTCTAGTAAGTTTGTATTAGTTGAACATTCTTTGTAGAACCCATGTTGATTGTTAGTAACCCTGTTTTTGATTTGATAGAACAGCTTTTCATTAACTATTGCTTCAAAAAGCTTAGGAATGCATGAAATAATGGCAATTCCACGGTAATTGTGTATGTCAGATTTTTTGCCGTTTTTAAATATTGGGACTAGATAGGAGCTCTTCCATGATTTGGGAAAAATGCCGGATTCAAGCGACTTATTGAAAAGCCAAAACAATGGAGTTGTGAATTCTAACGCTAAGTTTTTTTAAAAATACAGGTGGAATACCGTCAGGTCCACATCCTTTCGATACATCTAATTTATTCAATGCTTCTCTAATGTCTTGTTCATACATTCACGCTGTTGACATTAGCAAAATCTGGGAAGAAATCAAAATATTCGCGATCACGATCTTCTTCCGAAAAAGTGAAATAGATTTCTTGGAAAAAACTTACAAATAAGTTGGAAATTTTTTCTGAGTTATCACCAACATTTTCGTTCAGATTCATTTTGGATTGAAAATTGTCCGATTTCAATTTAGTTTTCACGTAGCTAAAGAATTTTTTTGGACAACATTTTTTTTCACGTTCAGTTTTCGAATTGTACTCCTCATATGCAATGTCAATAGCTAGATTTAGTTGATCGCAAATGTTCAAATAGGTGACCAGATTATCGTTACTATTATACTTTTTATAAATTGTGTTTGCGGTTTTTCAATTTTTTTATTTCTTGGTTATACCAAATCGGATGCTTTGAATTGTTTTGCCGCCTTATTTTTTTCACAGGTACGTGTTCGTGTTTAATTTCAAATAGTAATTTATAAAAGACATCTACTGACGTTTCGATGCTTTCCTCGTTTCTAAAAAATCGTTTGCCAATCTATTCTGCTTAGCCTATGGTTAATGTTTTCATAATTTGCCGAATGATATTGGAAGATTTCTTCGTACTCGCAGTCGTCAGGCCTTTGCTTTCAAGTACAAATATAGATCACTCAATAGCTGTGTGAAACGCTTCATTTTTCCACAATGGAGTAACTGATTCGGTCACAAAGAAGTCTTCATGAATATTTGTTGAAAGGAAATCTAAATAGCAATTTTGCCGATTTTAAACACGACTAATTTGATTGAGTCCTAAACTTGCACTTTTGTCAAAAATAAATTGTAGTGTTTCACTTTCTCCAACGATTGGAAGCAAGATGCTCTCATTTTTAATGTCTGGAACAAAGTCAATAGTACGCTGATTAAAGTCTCCATATATGTGAAGTTTTACTTCTTAGGAAAGGTTGGACAAGATTTCTTCAGCAATATTGAAAATAATATCATACCCGGCTTTACGAGCACTATTTAGGGAAATACACAGATGCAAATACGTGTGTTTCACCTGCGATATGCACCTTTACCCATACA
Source organism: Aedes japonicus (assembly GCA_034211315.2). Lineage (NCBI taxonomy): Eukaryota > Metazoa > Arthropoda > Insecta > Diptera > Culicidae > Aedes > Aedes japonicus. Next base: position 46,029 of record JASCZW010007517.1, on the reverse strand, counting down.
TGTTCAAATTCTTTACATTTCAACGTAGTGATACTTTCAGAGTTCAAATTGACCGAGACGGCAATAAGAACACCCTCTCCAGACTTTTTTTCAGACATTTGAAAATTTCTGTCATCCCTATAAACATTATATCTGCTTCCAAAAACTTCTTCACTTCGTACACTACTATCCCAATTGGTTTCATTTGCCAAAATTATTGGATAGGAACAACACAAAATTTTATTTTGAATTTTTTTCATCTTAGCCGGACTTCTCATTCGATTGAAATTTTGGCAATATATCAAAAAATCTGTTCCTCTCTGCGTTTGAGGCGAAGTAGTTTGTTGGATCGTGTCAGTCAAATTTGTATAACTAAAATTATTTACCTCTCCTTGCTGTAGAGAGGTTGTCAAGTCCTCGAAAAAGGTACTACAAACTGTAGTAGGGATGAGGGATTCGTGGTTATCTGGTCCAAGTCATGGATGGAATTATGCCTTCCTTGATGGAAAATATCAGATCGCGATCAGCGAAGGACTAATTATGTTCCGACCGTCTACATTGAGCTTGCTAACCCCATTTTGAACAAACCACCAGACGGAAATACTAATGTGTATTGCTTACTGTTCATTTCTTGTAACAAGAAACAAGATTCTCTATACTTTCCGTGGGTTTCACATCACATCAATTGGTTTTAATCACGTTGAACCCATAATGCGGCACCTCAAATCGTACACTCGATAGTAAGCATTTTAACTGTCCCAGAGGAAATTGGCAATACCCAGGAGTGGATCGGGTATCCTACGGGAAGTTGCCAATTTCTAACATAAATAAAAAAAACATCATGCGACACCTCAAATCTAATGATCTTAATGATCACGTTAGATCACTTGAAAATTCGGAAATAAGTACAATGGTGGTTATATCAAGGGACCATGACCAAATTGGACTCACCCGGTCAAGTCGATCCAATATTACTCAATAAGGCTATTTACAGCACAGGGAGGATGCGTAGAAGCTGAAAATTTTGACACCATTTTGAATAAACGTTTTTATGCTCGTAGGCCACGTCTTTTACCGGGAGAGAAATAAGTAATATAGCGATCGGTTCTGGAAGTTGATACGGGATCGACGGTAAACATGCATTCACGATTGAGAAGGATTGCCGATTTTGTTTCACTTGAAAAAGTTCAAGTTGTAGCTCCCGGATGCGGTTCCCTATCACAGTCATCATTCTCTTATAACTAGTTGTTTAATGCTGGTAAGCTTCTCTTCAAATTCCGATCAGTGCTTGAAAATGTTTCTTACGTTCTACAGGGTGTCCGAATACTATCCGTACAACAAAATGATGTTAAAACTATCTGTTATTGTTGGATTAAAAATTCAATATTTATTGTTTGTTCAGCAATATGTTTGCAAATAACAAGTTTTATTTGTTCATTTCAAAATGGCTACCTTCTACTGAGATGCACGCCATCAAATTTTTCGGGAAGTTATCCACGATGGCCACGAGTGCTTCGGCAAATATTTGTTCCCAAACCTTTAAAAGAGACAATTTGGTTTACTGCAGGCTCTTGACTCCAAGATGGACCATACCGAATAGTCCGTCGGATTCAAATACGAAGAAAAATTAGTAATTTCCGTTTAATTCCAGCTACCTTTGCTTATCTTGACAGATACGCGTATTTCGTCTACAATGTGCAGACTTCTTCAGTGTCTGGTACTAATAACTCGACTGGAGTCAATTGCGAAGTGAATTGCGCCCAGGTTTACCCATAATACCCAAAAAAGGCTTATGGTCAGTGAAAATTGTAAACTTTTGACCATAAAGAAATTTATGAAATTTCTTCACTCTGGATACAATAGCCTCTAAATGGAGAATTGGGTATTTTTTTTTTGTGCTTCATTTAATGAAAAGGAAGTAAACCAAATGGGGTTTTCATCTCCATCAATAACATGAGCGATCAAGCCACCAAGTCCGTATGATGAAGCATCTGCACAAACCACTATAGGCGTCATAGGGATCATATAAGGTCAAAATGTTAGCCTTCAACAACTGAAATTTACTAGAGGAGCAGAAAGCCTCGTCACACTTTGATGTCCAAATAAATTTCGTGTCTTTTTTTAGTAATCTATGCAACGGTTATAAGGTAGATGATAAATTTGGTAAAAATTTACCAAAGTAGTTTATTTATCCAAGAAAGGTTTTCAGTTCAGTGGTATTTTTCTGAAACAATATGACCCAAATACAGCAGCTCCGACTCAAAAGACTTACATTTCTAATAATTTACTTTGATATTAAATTCTTTTAAACGATCTAACACAACCGTGAGCTTCTTGCGACAATCTTCAAGGTTTTTTTTATCAGCAATAAGAACAACATCTAAATAGCAATAAACATACTCGAAACCTTTCAAAATTGTGGGTCAGTATCTCCTCCCTTAGCTCAGGCGGTAAAGGCGCAGCTACAAAGCAACACCATGCTGGAGGTGGCTGGCTTCGATTCCCGGTCTGGTCTAGGAATTTTTTGTTAAGGAAAACTTCTCGACTCCCTGGGTATAGCGTATGATTTTACTTGCCACACAATCATACTAATGCAAAAATGGTAACTGGCATCGAAAGCTCTCAATTAATAACTGTGGAAGTGCACAAGTTGTGAGCAAGCAATAAGCTAGTTGTGAAAGAAATAAGCTTGAAATGCTAAAGAAGAAGATCTAAAATAATCAAGTGCAGCTGAGCTTCAGTGTTATTTAGCAAAATATATACTAAAGCCTTACCAAAATTTTCCGAGAGAGACCCATTAACTATTAGTCTTTTAGTACATTTGACCACCGCAACCTGCTTAAATTTTTTTAATGAAATCAGCTTTGCTGATGACTGAAACAGCTGAACCACTGTCAACCTCCATTTTAATTTTTTTCCCTCAATACTAACTCTAAGCAGACAAGGTTCGTTCACCTGCTTATTTGTCTCTACCATTAGACAACGATAATCACCTGAAGTATCACTATCAGAATCGCAATCTTTGCAAAGCCGCTTGAAGTAATCGTGCACCTTTTCTTCTGGAGGGCATCTTCTATGAATTTTACAGAATTCCTATTGGTCCTACAAAAACATTATTTTTGAACATTCCATTTTCTGCCACAAAAATGGCAAGTGAAATTTGAATACCTTCCTCTACTGGATGAACGCTGGCCAGATCTCGAACGACTCCTATTTATTCGTTGATTCTTTCTTTCAAACCGCCATCTACCCCCACTATTTTCTCCATTATTTCTTGGATCACGTTGTGGTGATTTTTTTCCCTCTGTTCGGGACATAAACCACTGCGACCAGTAAGTAGATCTATTGTAGTATATCCCGTAACCTTTGTTTAGTGCATGTTGAATTACCTCATCACTATTGAGAAATGATGAAGCATTCGGTGTTGTTACAGTTGTCATTGTTTGTTTCGTTGGCAATGAATCGAATTTTATTGAAAGTTTCCGCTATTTTTACCCTTTGAGGAGTGAGAGTACTCTTCAAAGGCGTGCCCCTTTATCAGTCAAAATCAGATTCATTGCAAAGAAAACAAACTATGACTCCGATACTGACCATGCATCAGAACCCTACACAGATAAAAAGAAACATTGAATTTTCTGCGTTTCTAATGCACCTAAAGGGAATGCTAGATTTGGCAGAAAACAATGTGATATTTTATGTAAATTTAAGCCAGATAACGCCTGAATCAAGCCTGTTGTATGAAAGATTGCAAACATTGTTGTATGGCGCATCAAGGACTACAACCAATTGCATTGTTTACGCCTCCTTTGGCTTAGAAGTAAACGAGCGGAAATTTTACGCGCTTGTTAAAATTAATTATTTTTAACGTAGGACTACGTTTTTCTTTTCTATACCGGGCGCCGTTTCAAAATTTTGAAAAATGAGAGCGTTACGCAAAAGTGAAAGGTTTTTGAACGCTTATAACTCTCGTGCGACTGAACAGAATGGCATCCTTCATGCATCATTTTATCAAGAAGACTCACAAATTTTGCGCATCAAAATTTGAATGAAGTTCAATTAGTATAAGTAGTTTAATTTTTCATTTGAAAATGACCTTCTTTTGCTCCCATACAAATTTGCATATCAACAGGTTGAAAAATGTGTTTTCCCTAGCAAGGTCATAGGAAACGAGTAACAAATGTCTTCTTCTTCTTCGAAATAACTTTTCCCCGTCCCACTAAAATTTCTGAACGCACAAAGCTATTGGTCAAAAATGACATCATATTTGCGCTACGCTCTGATTGGTTCATACTGCCACAGTAACCTTGCCAGCAATTATGGAACACGTGGGAACGACCGAACACCAAAAATCAGTTCTCGCTGTGCATCCGTATGCGACAGACGTGTTTGGCGAGCACGTTGTTGAAAACGCCGCCCGTAAAAAAAAGGAGACCAGATTCATCCCACGTCACCTGCAGCTGGCCATCGGCAACAACGAGGAGCTGAACGAAGAAAGAAAGCCCAAGTGGAATCGAAAACATTTCTCCCCCGTCAACTAAATCCGTCCTTATCAGGACGACCTAATCAATTTAACATCTAAAGAGTTGGGTTGAATTTTTTATTGTGCTGTTGTTAATTCAATTACCGCATCACGGCTGAATATGGCAATCATTAAACGTCGCGTCCACTTAGAAACGTTGAACAACAAACACAAAGAACGTTGAACAACAAACGAACGAAAGTCTAGAAGGGATAATTCGAGCCAAACTGCAACACATCAGAGACCGACCATGTGGTGGAGTTCGCCATTGTTCCTAGTTATGCGTACCGGATTAGTTGCTGTTGGTGGGAATCAAATTAGGCATATTTCTGTTAAGAAAATCATCCGTCTAGCGTGCACTAATTCAAACTAATTATTGTGGCGGAATAACAGAAGTTCGTCCCCTTTGGTGCAATTTGTATCACATTGCCTTCGTTGGTACCGCCTTCTTTTGTGCAATAGCATCCGACGCCATGACATACCAGCTCTTAGCTGAAATTTTGACTCACATCAGTCGTGGTGCTGTGCAGAGGCTGTGCGGCAGCAAGCATCCTGGATGGTGCACTGGCGAACAGTCGTTGCCCACACTTCCGCTTCACTTAACTCAATTTTTGAGTACAATTGTATGCTATCTCTTTTTCTCTCACAGATATGTTACTCAATTTTCAATAAACAGTGGATCAACTCAATTTTTGGTTAGATCCACTTGTTACGAAAATTGAGTAACATTTCCGTGAGAGAAAAGGAGATAGCACACAATTGTTCTCAAAAATTGAGTAAGTGAAGCGGGAGTGCATAGAGGCGTTGGCACAGTTGGCTGCTGGTGCCGATGCTCCTGTCAACCTCGCTAAGAGAGACACGGCTGCTGAAGCCTACGTGTTGGCGTGAAAAAGCCGCCCGTGACGAGACAAACAGCCCAAGGGAATCGCAAACTGTTTCTCCCTCGTCAATTAAATCCGTCCTTTTCAGGACGACCAAATCAGTTTATTAACTAGAGAGTTTGTTTGGTTGAATTTTTCTTTTGTCGGTTTGTAGTTCAATTACGCCGCGTCCCGGAGTATATCACAAAGACCGTTGAACAACTATCGAACGAAATTTTAGAAGGGATAATTCGAGCCGAATTGCGACACGTCAGAGACCGACTAGACTATGTGGTTGAGTTCGTTTTAGTTCCTAGTTGTGCATACCGGATTAGTTGCTGGCAGTGGCTAGCAAATAAGGAACATTTCTGTTAAGAAAATCATCCGTCTAGCGTGCATTAATTAAAACTAATTATTGTGGCGCAATAACTAAAGTTCGTCCCCTTTGATGCACTTAGTATCACATTGACTTCATTGAATGAAAATTTGATTCAGTCTTACGGTAGAGTAGTGCTGTGCAGAGCAAAATGTACTGTAGCGACGCAGTAGGCGTGCAACCACACTGGTGAGCATTCGTTATCCAGAGAAGTTGGTGCAGTTGGCTGTTTGGGCCGATGCTCCCGTCAACATCGCTGCAAGAAAAAAAAGGCTGCTGAAGCCTACGAGTTGATAGAAAAATGCCGCCCGTGGCAACAACGGGACAAGAATCAGCCCACGTCACCTGCAGATGGCCACCCGCACCGACGAGGAGCTGAACCAAGAATACCAAGAAGAAACCCCAAGTTTAACCGTGAACAATATTTCTCCCCCGTCAATTAAATCCGTCCTTTTCAAAACGACCAAATCAGTTTGCTTATTATAGAGTTTGTTTGGTTGAATATATCTCTTGGGCTGTTTGAAATTTCAATCATTCGATAGGAATCAAATAATTTTGGGAATGTATGTGGTTCAACCATCGTAGAAAATACAACTATGGCCGTATCATTATTAAAACCAAACGGTCCTTTTTAGGGCCACCAAATGCTATCTAAAGAGTTAACAATAGAATTTTCTTACATGTTTATTTCCCAATGCTGGTCTATCGTTCAATTAGCACTATTTCGACCTAGACGTCAATCGGCAATAATAGACTATGAATTCCCAAACAAGCCACAACCATCTACGACGCAATAAGTATAATAATTTCAGGTAGTCGATCCTATCAACAGAATATGCTCTTAAGGTGCATTCTCGTTTCACCATCTCGGAAGGCAAACAGTTCCAGCTGCAAGGCTTGGAAGAAGAAAACGTACACGCAAGAAACAAAGCCCCCAAAATTAAGTTTATTTCACCCAACTCTGGAGTTCGGTGCGGGAAGCCAAATTTGAGTATATGCCATAGTACTCAAACTTGAGTAACTGTATACAAAGTTTATGATGGATAAATTTAGCCTATTGCAATAAAACTCGTAAAAACCAACGAAGAGCACTTTTCCACACGTTTAGTTAGTAAATGTTATACAACTTTTAAAATAAAGTGCCTTTCTCGTGATGATAGAATAAAAACATAAATTTACTTGAGAATTTTATTCATTTTGTCTGTGTAGTCATAACCAATTCAAACTATAGAACATCAAATAGACTTCACAATAGAATTCACATAAATGAAGACTTACCATGTTTTACTTATGCCAAGCTTATCCTCGCACAATCGGGGCATAAAACGGGTATTGTCACTTTTCATAAGACTTAAAATGTAATAAGGGGCTATTCATAAACTGCGTAGACATTTCTGGGGGGAGGGGGTGAGGGGTTTACTAAAAATTGAGTGGATTAAAATCTACGTAGGGGGAGGGGGGGCTTTGAGATTTTAAAAAATGAGTCTACGTGGTTTATGAACAGGCCCTAAGGACTAAGATATGTTCCTTTGACTACGAAAAACAAATATGTTCCCTAGTTTGAATTAATTCGGACTAGGGTTCAGTGGTAGACCTAATACCCCGTAACGCACTACGAAAAGGTGACCTACCAGCGTTACGGGTCATAGTAACGCTTGTAGACACACTGAAAAAAAAATAGCACACGAGAAATGACGGTTGAGCGATCCACCCCTTGCTTAGATCACTTTAGATCACTTGAGAATTCAAAAACAAGTGCAACGGTGGTTATATCAAGGGTCCATGACCAAATTGAACGCATCCGGCCAAGTATTACTCAATAAGGTAATTTACAGCACAGGGAGAATGCTTAGAAGCTAAAAATGGTTAATCATCAATTTTGAATCAACGCCGAAACGCCAATAAGCCTAATTGCAGAATAGTGAAAAAAAACGCAGTAGACTGCGAATCAAAAGCGAACGAAAAATAACTCTGCAAAATCCCACAAACAGCATATTTGAATCGCGACGGTGTGTGTAACTTCATAACGGTATTTTTTTTTCGCAACGATGCCAGCTGGAGGCCTTTCGGTTCGTAATGAATTGGCAGTCCCGATTGATGGTTTGTATGCGGTCGAATTCAAACGAACGATATGAAAATTACTGCACTGTCGCCGGGGTCGTCCGTCAGTTTACCGCCGGTATTCGGTTCGGTCGGTCGTGCAGTGCTTCGCTCTCTTGTTTGTGCGCGCTTGTGAATTGTGGTAATTGAACTGCATTACCTCTCCGATAATGTGACAGTGCCCCAACATAACTAGTTTGGGCAAAGGCAACATCGGTTCTTAGTACGATATCACTTTGAAAAGCAAGTGAATTGAAATGTGTAAACCAAAGCGGGAGTGAAAATTTGCAAATCACTCAACATTAGTGTGTGCGTGAGTGAGCAACTACGTTTATAAAGTTGGTCGGAAGCGTGTGTTAGTATGATTGGACAATACTATTGTGGAGAAGAAAATTATGAGAAAATTTCAGCGCTACTTCCAGAGTATTTCACATCATTGTGTGTGCTCCCGGATAATAATTATGAATTGGAGCTCAGACGTGCATAGTGGTTTATTTACACCGAAGTATTTGTAGGTAGTGGAGTTCATATCGGAATGATTTCGTAAAGTTGTGATCCGATTTTTAAGTTGCTCTTTGCCACGGTGGAATAAATGCGGTTGAAATGGTAATTGGTGGTTTTCTTTGTACTTTTCGAGAGTACATGGAGTATCGTATCGGCAAAAAAATCATTTGGTAGCTTAGTAAATTAACAGTGCGGGTGTATTTCGTGCGTATCGTGCAGTCGTTTGCTTGCGGTTGCGTGTTCGTTGGTGTCTAGAGTGTTGCGTCTGTGTTTGAAATATTTCATAATGATTTGTGTTTTACGTCAATGCTTAAATCTTGAGCGAGCATTGATATATGATGACATCAATGTGAGGATAAATTGTCTCTATGAAAAACGTGAGCAGAGATGTCAAGTTACTTGGATGAGGATGGTAAGATTTTTCCTTGCAGTTTTCAATATTTTTTTACATATTCTTATTATCTGAGGGTTTAGAAGCCAAGGGGTGTCAGTGACTACTCCGACATGCTTCAAAGCTTGTGTTTAATTTTAGATCCTACTCACTCTTGCTGCATTATAAACGGATCGTTTGCTGTTCACTGTATAATAGCTCATGGTTGTCAAATTCTTACCAGAATTGTGTGGCTTTGGCAATTTTTTAGCATATTTACACAATTTTGTTCATTTTGTCAGTGTTACGGCTTCTAACAATATTGATATACATTATAAAACAATAATGCCCAGGGGTGGAAGTGTAGTTCGTCTAAGAGAATGCAAGGAATGGTAAACTGAAAAAGGGTTCTATGGTAGCCAATGCCGTGTCACGTGAAGGCATACCTTTATTTGGTCGGTATCTTTCGGCAGGATTTTCGCTTCGAAAGTCTCTACAGCTAAGGGCAAAGGTGGACATTCCTTCACTTAAACATTCAATAGCCAATAAGCTTTTTCATCAGCCATATTCCATGATATGTTTCATGATGCACTTGTACGTTACCATCTAAGCTTGTCAATATATCATCCGTATATTTTATACACAGCCAATACAAAAGATGGAATGTCAAAGAACCTTAATTCAATTATTTATTTATTTATTTATTTATTTCGTCAAACAATCAATCGTAGACTACATTAATGTTCTTATCTCCTATTATTACTTAATGCATTGAAATATCTTTTCAGTTTTGCACGAGGCATACTAAGGTCAATCATTTCACTATGTTCATTATAAGCATTCATCATCTGATTTAATGGTCCGAATTTAGTATAATTTGTACGATGATGATCTAAAGCGAACAAATTTCGATTCCGTAGTTGTCGTGTAGGTACATAAAAGTTTAATTTTGACAATAATTCAGTTGAATCTATTCGTTGCGTAACGAGGTCGTTGACAAATGAGACTTTAGCATAATCTCGACGCTCTTTCAATGATTGAATGTTGATCAACATGCAACGTGCTTCATATGAAGGGAGGGAAATTGTGTCCATCTAACCTACGTAAAGCGTATAATAAAAACTGCTTTTGAATTGACTCTATACGCTCATCGTGCTTTTTTATATGAGGTGACCAAACAACGCTGCAGTATTCTAATATTGACCTCACAAAAGATATATATAATGTTTTGATTGTATAAGGGTCCTGGAAGTTGTGGCCAAAACGTTTTATGAAATTTAGCATATTACTTGCTCTATGAATTATTGTGTTATAATGATCCACAAATGTCAATTTAGTATCTAAAATTATTCCTAAATCTCTTATTTTATTACATTTTTTAATATTTTGATTTCCTAGAGACACTGAAATACTTGGTGTGCTTCGTTTTCGACTATAAGTTATAAGATTACATTTTTTTACATTTAGTTCTAACAAGCACCATACAACACCATACATAAAAGACCTGGATTTCATTCTCAAATACATTTATATCATTATCATTTCTTATTTCAAAAAACAGTTTCATATCGTCAGCATATATAAGAACTCTTAGATTTTTTAAAACAAAAGATATATCGTTAACATATAAGATAAAAAGAAGTGGACCTAGGTGTAAACCTTGAGGAACACCAGATGTGACTTTAATAGGATTTGATTTTTTATCATTGAATCTAACTATTTGCTGGCGATCTGTCAAATACGACTTAATCCAATTGAGGAGTCTTAACTCAATTCCTATTTTTTTCAAGCTTAAAAATCAACATAGAAATGTCAAGTTTATCAAACGCTTTGCTGAAATCGGTATAAAGAGCTTCTACGTAATAACCTTTATCCATTGCTTTCAATGAGTAATCAACAAATTCGAGCAGGTTTGTAGTGGTGGAACGTCCCTTGAAAAAGCCATGTTGTGCATTGGTTATTTTATGTTTGACTTGATTAAACATATTTTTGTTTATAATTGATTCGAAAAGTTTTGGAATGCTGATTCATTTAAAAAATGGCAAACAATCAATTGCGCCGTTGTGTGTTGGTGATTCTCCCTCAAGCGAGCTTAGGTTCAAAGTGTCGTCGTTCGCGGGTATTGTGGGGGAAGATATGCCAGTATCTAGAACTAGATTTTAGAGAAAAATACAACAACCGTGCCAAAGTGATCAGAATTAGTTTGTAAATTAATCAGTGCAAGAAGAGTGTATTAGACACACATATCATGTTACTACCGGAAGGTTTCCTACACGTCGGCGACGGACGGGTGCCGACGGCAGCAGCTGCGGTCCAGCAACACTTGGCCATCTAGGATATCGAGGAGAGCTGGTTTGCAAAGCAACAAATAATTTGTTTCTACCATATTTTGAAGACAATATCTAATATCCTGTTTTATTTTATTTTGTCTATTTCGTTTTGTTTTGTTTTTCGTTATACTTGTCTCTTTTCAGTAACATTGGAGCGGCCCATTGCTTTTGGCGAAAAGTGCTACATATTTTCAGCGTATCGTTAACCAAAACGAACCCTGCTGCTAACCTTTCCCCAACTATCCAACATCCCAGTGATTTCTCGTGGAAGTGCAGAGGATTTCTCGGCTTCCTTCAAAGCGAGTATCATGTCAACACGTTCCTTCCCATTCCCTACTTGACCAGCATTCGGACACGGCCGGCGCCGGTATTGCTTTGTAATGGGTCACCAGTTTTTACACATTGAAGATGCATGTTAGTCAAAAACATCATTTGTTGGTTCTTTGTGCAAATACAGCTGATCTGGCAATAACGGAATTGCATCCGTGGGCGGTCAATCATGCTCATGCTCATGCTCATGCTCATCAATTTTGAATCAACGCCGCCGGCGTCGGTGGTGTAGTGGTAAGCGTGACTGCTACTTGGCATCCTAGTGGGTCTGAGTTCAATCCCAGTCGACGTCGGTGGTTTTTCTGAGGCGAAAAAATCTGGTCACGTCTTCCTTCGGAAGGGAAGTAAAGCCGTTGGTCCTGGCTCATATTCATGAGTCGATAGGTTGGGTCCAGGCGGTGGAGTCGTCTCCCTGGCGTCGATGATTGTCACCATTTCAGGAAATAGGCCGACGGAAAATAAAATTTTTGAATCAACATTTTTATGCTCGTTGACCACGTCTTTTACCGGGAGAGAACTAAGTAATATAGCGATCGGTTCTGGAAGTTGATACGGGATCGACGGTAAACATACTCTCGCCGGTGAACAGGATTACCGCAAAGTCGCTGATCTCGTATTCTTTTGCCATCTTCCTCATGGATTCGCCCGAATCTTCCTTTTGATGGCAGCGATAACCCTTGGAATCCAAGCTGATCTCGGACGACCTGTGACTACCTTCGCGAATAGTTGTCCTTTATTTTCTCGAGTGATGTCCATATCCTCAGTGTGGTCGAGAGAGGTTTTCAATTTTTCCACAGTGAGAAGAAGAGCTTTCAAATTCACAGAAGCAAATGCAGATAAATTCCTTGGCGCGTGCGCCCCATTGAGTTCACTGGCGTGGGCTCTTCTGCTAATACATAGCAGTGATTGCAAATTCGCTTTGACGCTAGCAAAGCAAGAAAGAATAATGTTTCTTCCCGCTTCCTTTTTTCGGACATTTTCTGCAACTCCGACGATGTTTTCACTTTCAATAGCACCAGCGAATCACAGAAAGAGCACTGGCGCGTCCTCGCACAAGTGTACGCGGCAGTGATCGCAGGCGAGAGCACGTGGGCGAAGACAGATGAGAGCACGTGAGCGCGATCGTTTAAAAGAGAGTGTAGTTCACTCACCCCAGGTAATCCCATCACAGGCGCACACTTCCACTCTGTCTATTTTTCACCGAATTAAAGAGCACTTCCCAAGTAACAATTTTGGTTTTATAAGGGTTCTGAAGAGCATGAATTAGACTTCAAGAATGCTATAAAACCATGATAAAACCAGCAATGTTCCTTGGGTTTGCTTTATCTGAGGTGAGTTATGGTTGTATCCTCTGTGAAGGTACAAATCTCACGCACCGGCGCGCTGCGGCGTAACATTAGTGCAAAAAGCCATCTCTTCAATAGACAACCGAAACAATAGACAAAACGCTACGCCCGATAACAAAATATTGTGGAAAAAAGTGTCGACACAACCGATTCAACAATTTAAACTGATGGTCGACGCAAACCTATTAAAAATAAATTTTATTAATATAGATACAATGGGTAGTAATTACCTGTCTTGCTCCATGTCCTTGAGAGCACTTACTACCTACGAGTCGCCTGTATCCAAATCCGCAGGCGTCCGCCCAGTTTCTCACTTAAACCGTTCCATATAATGACATCAACATTTTTCTGCAAACAACAGAACGAACACTCTTTATGTACCAAGCGGCTTTTTCAGATCGAGAGCACACACAACTTCTTCGAAAAAAATAAATACCGAGCTATGCCCGATAGTAGAGGCAGTTCGCAACAAAGCATCGAACATCCACTCACGCCATCAAACAATAAATGACCGAAACAATAGATAATGCGCTATGCCCGATAACAAAACCAACATAAAGGTGATACGACGCATATGGTGAACTAATTATAATTAACTAGCTAATTAATAATCACCCAAACCACTCTATCACAGTACAATCACAATCATCTCATCTCAATCTCACTATTTTCATTGGGAAAACATGGAAATCTTCAATATGGTGATTCGGCGACTATGGTGAACCAATAGTACGGGTCAAAACCAACCACAAAATCACGATCTACACCCACAGCAACCCAATGACGTCTATATAAGGTCTGGCCCAGTAGCCACAACAATATTAGTGAAATGAGCATAATTCGCTCATGACACTAATACCACTGCACTCCTTGCGCACGCTACACAAAAGCTCGCAAAATGCTACGTCATACTATTTTTTTTTATTCGTTCACTCCGTGATTGCTTATTGTATGCGTTATAAAACTTAATTTTTCAACCGATTCCAGTCTACCGATGATGAAAAATTGGCTCTATATCGCTACTCGATTGTCAAGTGTTTGAAAGTTAATGTGGCAAAAAATCAATTACCTCAGTTAAATTCTTGATAATTGTTCCATGTTATCGGGAGGAAATGCTTCTGCTCTATAAATGGCATTTGTATCATGATTATTTCCACAAATCAGCATTTATAACGAACGTTTGAACCGATTTTATTTATCTGAACCTATGCCCACCAATAGAAAGTTCAATAGTGTTACGTCATCACTCGTCGACTCAGCACTGTTTACATTATTTTTGCTTCCAATACAAGCAAGCAGTGCGTTGCCCCAGACCTTATATAGATGTCATTGACAGCAACCAACATATATCACCTGACCTTTATTGTTCTATTTTTTTCGCTCACTCGAACAATCGCGCCGCTGAACAATAGATAATGCGCCATGCTTGATAATACAATAGTGCGCAACAAATAATCGACACAGCCGTTCACAGTCGATGCGCAAAGCAGACTCCAAAATTCGTTTAGAAGAACTGAATTGTAAACATATGATGCATTGTTTTTCAAGTAATCATCCGGTAAATAATATTTTACAAGCTTTATTTAAGGTGAATCGGTGCTCCATGTATTTTTTCTATCTTTTATCTCGCTCTCACAAACTCACCTTGCTATTTCGAATTGATAAATCTCGATTGTTAGCGAATGAACATCAAATCGAACTCTATCAGATTGCTCACAGCAAGTAAGCATACAAACTGATGTGAGTAAATTTTCAATATCTAGCACAGACTCTAAGTTATATCAATTCTAAATGTTGAGGTAATGATTGCTGACAAGAATGATTCAGCATAAGCCCATAAAATCCATCGCATCAGCCACATTTTAAGTTCTTTCGATTATTATTCTGCTCAAACCATTGAACTTATTTCCTTGGTTTGTTTTTATAATCTCAAAACAAATATTCATAGATTTCAACCCAAAATTGATTTACCTTTATATGAAGAATTGAATTGAATACCAAACCAACTCATTTTGCCAAATTCAAAGTGTAACTATGAAGCCTTTAAGAGCAGCACACGCCTACTTCTACAAAAAATAATAATTTTCATTTCATCTACGGTTCGTCACTTTCTCATTACCTAACCCATTAAGCTGAGATGACATTTAATTAAATAAACAGTAACCACAAAGACACAACCGCAAAAAGGTTTGCTCGACCGCGCTCGCTCTAATTCCAATCAGATGTGAATCCATTATAACTTCATAAATAGGTCAGATTTATGCTCAATCCCACCATTCGCGACTGCCGTCCAGTTTTGTCTTGCCTGGACCCGGCAAAGTACAGTAGTAATAGAATTGCCATCCGAAAATTTCCCATCAGTACCCAACAGTAATTTATCGTTGTTTCGTGTCTGGCATCCGTCCGCTGCTGGTCTCGTCCTATCCAAAAAGGGCGACCGAGGACGAATGGATCTTTTCGCCGGTTGCAAAAACAGTTTCATCTCATCAGCAAAGGCGTGTTCAGCGATGGGGTCCCATTCCGAGGCTGCCCTGCTACGCCACTGTGTTTGTGTACAGTCAGTGTGCGTCCTCGAATGGAGGCGCCAGTCAGTCTGTGGAATTATTGATTTCATTGTGGCATCGCGCCATGCTGCTCTGATGCAGCATCCGCAAGACAACAAGTGTGCGAGAAAGCGCGTCCCCTCAGAGTGAGTCCAACATCGACGGCGGTGACAATAACAGCATCCAGCCAGTAGGCTACAGGAGGTTCAAATGAAAGGATTAATTTGTGTGCTAATCGTTTTAATCTGTATCCAGAGTTGGCTGGTGGAAGGAAAGAACCGAAATCGAGTTCAAAAGTGGCAACAACGAACATGGAAAACACGTTTCGGGAACGTTCCGCGAAACGATTGGAAGTTTGATGTTCCAGTCAAAGGTAGATCGCATCGAAGAAATCTTTACGCTGGAGCTCGCTATGGAGGGTTGAGTCAGCGAGAGATCGATATGCTGTCGGGAAATAATGAAGTTCCCAATAGATACTCCAACTTTCATTACCATTTCGGTGAAGATACCCCTAAGACGGTCTCGTATGGAAGTGTTCAGAAAAACCACGGCAAGAAGCCAAAGGAGATCCAACCAAGCGCATACCAAGTTCAGAACTTCCGCATGAAGCGTTTTGCTTTTCAGGACGAGGACGATGACGATGAACCGGAGCATTTTAGCAACAATCAATGGAATGCCCCGTTCGTCTTTGATTCAGACGCCCGTCAAGAGCGAGACGAATACTCCGATGATCCGGACCTCAGCAATGATCTGGCAGACCTTGACTTTGTGCGTGATGACGAAACGATTGATTTTATCCCGCTTCAAGCGGGCCCGAACCAGCGGTACGTCACAGTAGATGAGAATGACCCTTTTCCACATGCGGCTCCACCAGCATCCCCAGCGGGTAGAAGAAATGCCACCCGAAAGGTTCAATATACACTAATCATCCACCACGGGGATGATGGCGGTGGGGTGGAACCGAGCGCAGCCGCCGATCGGAGAGGAGGGTTGTGGTTTTACTGGCCGCTGATACTTTGGGTGCTCTTCGGGGTGGCTTGAATGCGCTGTAAACTGCGACAGTTTTGGAGATTGTGATTGTGATAAGCTTCTGTGCTGAAAGTATCCTTCCATGTAGAACAAAATTTATTACCATCCGACCCAAGCAGCCAACCAAAAATGGGGGTTGGCAAATTTCAACTCATAATGTAAAAGTGGTAACCGTTGCTGATGAATATACGAGAGCGTTCGAACATCCATGTCGAAAATCAATAAAGTTCAATAGTGGAATAACAACGATGGTTTGAATTGTGCGCTGTGGTTTTGGGTGCTCCGAAAGCCTGGTCCAGTGGGGAGGAGGTTGTAGTTGGGATTGTAGTTTTCTCTTCATTGCAATTTAATTACTGGGTGTTTGGAATGAAAAGGGGTTCGCGAGCTTTAAGTGATTTTTAGTGCTCAATTGGAATTAATTGAATTATTTCCGTCCTGTTTCCGTGTTTTGGAATTTGTTGAAAATTAATAAAGACAAATGTAATTTACAATCAAACATATTACTCACCGAATCATGTCTAAAAATCTCATCATGCAAGGAAACGATGACTGCGATTTTCTTCTTATGATGAAACGTGACACTGTAGCAAGCACATATATTAATCTATGTGCTTTCATCGTAAAATATCAAAATAAATTTCCACTCTGGCTATTTCATATTATAACTATGATAATCTTAGGTTTAAAAGCCAAATCATGAGAGAATAAGTTTGGAGGGTGGTATACGAGACACGATCGCATTATTCACGTGCATTGAAAAAAAAATTGAGTTTTAACAGGCGCGTTAAATTACAAGCCAAAGAAAGTGTAAACAACGAAATTGTTTGCGATCTTTCATGCATCATATGTACAACAATGTTTACGATTTTCCATACAACAGACTAGATGCAGGCGTTATCTGGCTTTAATTTACATGAAATATCCCATTATCTTCTGCCTAGGATTCCCTTTACACAAAATTACATATTTCATTCAAACTGTGTAGGATAAAGGCAACGGTTTGAACCATAATTACACATTTAGAAATTATGAACTTTACCCGAGGCGTAATTCATGTTTGTAAAAATTTGGGAAACGTAAAGAAAGATTTCTTGTGTTTCTTGAAACTAACACATACGCAATTAGACGAGAAATGTGTTTGATTGAATTTATTTTCTCATCTCTTTCAACTCATTCTTATGTGCTAAACAATGCTTGAATTTGTCTGTCTCAGGGGACAGAAATTTACATGACATTTTGGTAGTGTGTAGTTATAAAGGTAGTAGTTCCATGAACATCTGTAGTAGCGGCAGGCGGTGTGTACAAGGCCAGGGACGTAATTAAAGATTGCTAATGACCTGCACTTATTAGGATTTTCAGGTTCATATGGACTATTTCATATACCATTTTGGATACCTAAATGAGCATTCAAACTACTTCCCGTGCCTTTTGGCCGAAAATACGTGCAGCCACGCACATTTTAGAACGCGTGTAGCCCAGAACATCAAGGTCGAGACGCCCACTGATGTGGCGGAGGTGTGACATCTGCCAGCATGTCATTTACTCAACATTTGCCTGGCCTTAGGGCATCACAATTCTCTTATAACTTATTCTCATTTACTAAAGTTACACAGAAGAAATTTAATTGGATTTTTAACAATTATTTAGGGTCACACTGGTTATGATTGGTGATTCTGAACCGACTGTGATTTATATTCAAACTGCTCATTTTCATTGATGAACCAACTTTTAGTACATATAAAAAAATACCGTGAGCAATTTTGACATATTCTGTGTGCTTTTATTATTTTCATTGAAATTGTATTATGTAAAAAATTGATTATCCATTATCATGCAACGAAAAAAAATCGGTGTTTTCATTGTGATGTAAATATCAGAGCACATAAAATTTTATTGAATTCCACACAAAGCAGCAACTTGCCTGAAATAGTTCCAATAAAGACGAGCTTTTGCATATAATACACAAAGGTTTTATTTTGCACGGGAGATACGTTCCATTCTTACTATGAAACCGTGAAAATAAAGCCTAAATAGAGTTGATAAATTAACATGCTTGAACATTTTATATTGCTCCAATTTTTTTTTGTATGCGTTACCTGTCCATGCAATGGTCAAAATACAGTTTTTAAAATTTTGAGTATTTACACCTAAAATTGTGATTTTTTTGAATATGATTACTTTTTGCCCAAAACGTAAACTGTGATTCGAATTAGGTCGATAAAAAAACCTTAGTGTATTATCGGCAATGTATTGAATGCCCAGGAAAAACATTATACGATGTACACACTTAGAAAATTTTACAGTATTCGGTAATTTTTTACCGAACTTTCAACAGCTGAACAGTTCGGTAATCCGATTTAACGGCTTCGGTAAAATTTGACAAGTTCCGGTAATTTTTGTACCGTAAAATTTCACCGAAATCCTGTAAATCGAATTACCGAACGTTCAGCTGTTGAAAGTTCGGTAAAAAATTACCGAATACTGTAAAATTTTCTAAGTGTGTATCATGCAAATTTTTATGTTTTGTGACGCTCCTATTTGTGTGCATAATTTTGAACAGAAGTTCACAATACTCTTTTCATTGGAATTTATTAGAAGCATTTTAAAATGTTCGTCCTATACTTTAACATGGGAGCTGTCAGATTTATCACCACTCGGTGTCTTCTTCTTTTTTCAATCTGAATTCGTCAATTCTTATGATTATATTGCCGATCATCTGGCAGTATCATATGCAATACAAAAATGTGTTTCGGAGCTGTCAATAATACCCACCGATAAATAATGCTTCGCTGTTGAGCGGCAGCTATGGGATCACTGTTGCGTTTGAGAGAGCCCACGCTTCCTCTCTTCTTTGTTAACAATGGATATAGCGGATATAGCGCACTGGTATTGTAACGTGAAGCATGATGTCTCTTGCATTTGTTTGATTTTAAGCGAAGCATCCCGTTTGTCGTCACAGTCACTTTGGCTAACATTTGCGTGAAATAAGAAATACACATTGCCAATCTAAAGATCAATGACAAACTAAAAGATCGGTCGTATACGTCTGTTTCATAAGCTGCTAGGAGACGAGTTTGTGATTGTAGCAATCGACATGTTTTGGTTGATTGTTTTCGAGAGCGGGCGGGTAAAACGAAGGAGCGGGTTGAGGAAATTGACGTTTGCAGCAAATCGTGAACTGGTCTATTTCAGTTTACCTTCACACACATGCACGGAATCGCACCCATACAATATTGTTAGTTTATGTACAGATTACGGAGCTGAAGAAAACATTTTTTAAACGGATAGCAATCCGCATGCTTTTAATAAGTCCCTGCAATTGGGACTTTATTCAATGGCTATGATGATTTCTGAGTCTTATGCTCATTTCTGAAGGTATGTGCAGATAGACCAGAAGTAAGCTGAGGGATTAATGCCTAAATACATACAGCTTCATCAAATGTCTCAGGAGCTAAATAAACTGCTTAAAACCTGTACCCTATATAAACATGAAAACTCGGCTCTGTAAAGTTGCTTCAATTGAGCCTGTACAAATAAATGAATTCATAAAAAAACGCCTGAATCTAGTCGGTTGTATGGAAGATTGCAGCAAACATTGTTGTATTGTGCATGAAAGATTGCAAACAATTCCGTTATTTACGCTTCTTTTAGTGAGAAATCAAACGAGAAGAAATTTTACGCACCGATTAAGGGGGATATACAGTTAGAATGACCAAAAATTCAATTTGTTTTTTTAATTGAAGGTTAGTAAATTTCCCGTACAATATGCTCCTCAAACCTTTTTTTTTCGACTTCGAACTTCATGTGTTACTTTTCATCGTTTTTCGAAGACGCCTTTTTCGTGCGAAGCATTTATAAAGAGACGCTTGACCGAGAAGACCTATTTTCAACGCGTTTTTCTCAAAACAGAATTTTCGAAATTATGCCGGTGATAACTCGAAAACTAATTATTCGATTAAGCTGAAACTTATAGGATTTCTTTATTATAGTGTAACCCTCTATATGAATCAAAAATTTATGTCATATATTTTTATATAATATGGAAAAATGGGATAAAATAACGGAAGAAAATTAGGATTCAAAAAAGCTACGCTAAAAGTGCAAATTTTTATTTTAACTTCTTTTTTTCAATTCATCATCTTAAAGGCTAGTATGCAGCTCAAAAGTAATGTGCATTAGGACAGCAGCTGAAAAGGAGGACAAACTTCGTAAACGTAAGTAACGTCTGCCCAGGTAATTCTAATGGGGCTGTCAGTTTTCCTTCCGAAATTATATTCCGTTGGATTATTCCGCAAGAAAAACTGACATGTCACCCATACTGAAGCAGTTATCAAAATTACTTCGGTAAAAATGGCAAAAATTATTTCAAGTCTTTACTTGTCAGCTGCATACTAGGCTTTAACTGTAAATGCCACTGTAATTTTTTTGTGTTAGCAGGTTTCAGATCAAAATTGTGACCTGGAGAGTCGGCACAAGCAAAATACAACGACTTTTTTAACGCACTCTAACGGCCGCCATTTTGTTGAAATTTAAAAAAAAATACTTTTGTATACTACATGGATACACTAATAGTTGTAAAAAAGTTTCGATTGATACAAGTAAAAACTTCCCCTTGAAAATTTGTTTTCAAAAATTAGTTTTTTTCTCGTTCTAACTGTATATCCCCCCTTAAAATTCATTATTTTTTTCTGTATTTGGCCAATTATTCATTACACAGATAAAAAGAAACACTGAATTTTCTGCGTTATCTAATGTACATAAAGGGAATGCTAGATTTGGCAAAACATAATGGGATATTTCATGTAAATTTAAGCCAGATAATGCCTGAATCGAGCCTGTTGTATGAAAGATTGCAAACAATATCGTTGTTTACGCTCCTTTGGCTTGGAATTACACGAGAGGAAATTTTACGCGCTTGTTAAAATTAGTTATTTTTTTCTGTGTATAACAAAATGCTTTTTGGGGGCTGTTTCCATTCCCTGATCTCATGGAGATCAAACATAAAATATTTTCTACTAATTATGTTTTTATTACTCCAAGCGTGAATAATACATTTCTCGAGTACTTTTTCAAAAAGACGGTAGTCGCAAAATGTAAACAAACGCGTTGTTCATGGCATGTTATTACAAAATCATGTATTTATGCTCATATTTGATGAACTTTTTGATGGATTGTTTTTGCAAGTTTCAACTAACTTTTTACAAAACGGATTAACATCACGTTTGCACTTTTTGGGAATAATGTAGATACGTCACTTGTATTGAAAAGCAACTTGCGAAACATTGTTATGTTATTTGAGTTCCCATAAACGACGTGTTAGTAAAAGGCTACCACAAGGTTTGCAATTTAGATTTTTTTTAGTAAAAATGTATTAGTTTTAGGAAAATATTTTTACAACATTTTTTGCAGATGTCATTCTGAAAAGTTCGACGTATCTGTGTGAAATATGACAACTTGACGTTACATTTAGACGTAACAACATTGTCATTTGCTGAATGGCGTATCATTTTGACGAAAGTAACAAGCCATCTATTATACCTTTTTTATGGCAGACCGTTGTAAAAAAACCTTTTTCTAAATGAAACTTGAATTAACTCTCCTAGTGTGATTTTTAGCACAGTGATGTAATATATTTTACCCATGAGCCGTTCAGTGGAATTCAATTGATTTTAATAAGCGCGTAAAATTTCCCCGCGTTTAGTTTAATCCAAAGGAAGCGTGAACAACGAAATTGTTTGCAATGCGCCATACAATAAAGTCTGCAATCTTTCATACAACAAGCTAGATTCAGACGTTATCTTGCTTAAAGTTACATGAAATATCCCATTATTTTCTGCCAAATCTAGCCGTCCTTTTATGTGCATTAGATTATGCAGAAAATTCAATGTTTCATTGTATCTGTGTTTATCCACATCAGGTACAGATCGGTATCGTGTTCAAAAGAAATTTCTGTTCCGTGTTAAATGCCGTTTACTGAAACGGAAGAGTAAAGAATAGATAAGAAATTTCTGCAGCAGTATCGCCATGAAAAGTACGAACGCAAACGCAAACTAATGGAAGCTGTCACTTTTACTTTCGGAAAAATATTCCGCTCGATTATTCCGTAAGTGAAGGTGACATTTTGTTCCATGCAGATCTATTGTCAAAATTCCGCTTGGTAATATTGAACGAAATTCCGTAACATGTCTACTCTCTAAATCGATACTGGCTTTACCGAAGCAATTTCGAGGCAACGCTGGTCTAAAGCTCATTGAATCATACCTAAAACCAAAACCACAACTCATAACTCTAAACTTATACCTTAAATATTTTGTAAACATAACACAGTGAGCCAAAACAAAAACAAAGATGCTTGTATGCTAGTTCATCGTTATGAAAAAACGCCCTGTGGGAAACTAAAAGTTGAATGAGGCATTGTTTTGTTTACATTGTGGTTCGCGATAGAAAAGTAAAATAATGGTTTCAAGTTGTGTTGTTTTGACAAACATTTTGAGTGAGTCCCGAAACGCTAGATCACAAACTACTATTATGCAACAAGTTGCATAATTGAGATTTTAGCACGAGTCGAAAATTAATCCAATAAAACTTTCCGAAATAAATATCGAAATTGTATCAAAAGTGTATCTGAACGAGTTTTACCTATTGATGTGGCAAGATGGATCAAGAATGAGCAACATGATAGGTTCTCCGAGGAAATTCCACATGAAAACAATTGCGTTTTTATCGCTTTATTGCAGGTCAATTGATGATTTTGATTACCGTTCTATTCTGGAACAGTTTTGAAGTTCGATTAGGAATGGACGAGGAGACAGAAAGGGATTTTGATTTTTGGCAGAGTATGCAGCGATAAAAATGTTTATAATAAAAAGCTATGAAGAAAACAGCCATCTGTTTCAGGTGTACACTCATCACGTGGTAAGTTGCCTATTCAATTCGCTGGTAGCATGCCCGGCGGGCGGTTTAAAAACACATTTAATGTTTTGTTGTTACATGTATCACGTAATCAATTATAATGTTTCAAATGAAAATATCATTCTTATCACCATGCACCTCTAGGAGTGTACAGTAATTTCTGCAAGAACCAAGGCTGTGAAGAGAAAGTATTGACAGGCAGGTTGTGAACTGCCATCTGTTCAGCTTTATCATCCATCACAGTGTGCTCAACAGATGGCGTAAATTTTTTTTTTTAAAAGATTTGAAATTCAGCCCAAAATACATCTTTAGAGCAGTCTAATAACATACTCGTGATGGTCCATCGCAAATTATTTGAGTTCGTTATTATAACATCTTAATAACTATATTATGGCATCTTATTAGTGAAATGTCATGGCTCCATTAATTTGAGAGAAAATGACGTTTCTTTTCGTCCGTCACAATGATTCAACTACTGGGGATGGGGATTGTTATTGCATGCTATAGTTCCGAAAAATATGTTAATTTTTTTCTTGTAGTTAGACCAATTCTGTATCTATTTCTTAACAAGATATCTTGCAAATGGCAAGGTCTGCTTTTTAATCGTTACGAAAAATTTATAAAAAGTAATGGGAATTCATAAACATATTCATCATATTCATGACAAACATAACTGTCAAATTCGATCTGTGTCTACATCTGCTAGTTTGACACTTGTTGGATTGAATTGTTGTGTTCATGAATTTCTGCATTTACTTTTACTTTTCAATAACTTGATTATAACCTATTGGTTTTTGTGATGCTATAAACTACCAAGATAAGACATCGTCTTGTCAAAAGCATGCTATGCAGTGCATCTTCAGAACTTCTTACACGACCTAAAAGATGTTATAAAAAAATCGGTTAATTGTGCTGTTTGGTCATCCTCTCAGCTTTTTCATGACAAAAGATGTTTTTCATTTCATTTTTAGCATTCTTGTATAACATAATTTCAAGATAACTGACCAAAGAGATGTTTTTGGTGTAACTTGGGTGCCTACCCCGCTACATGGGTAGCTAGGCAGGAGATTAAGTACATGATCGGATGCTGGCTTTCAAACATGCCCTACACAGAAAGAAACTACCACTTTAAAACTACCATGAAATTTCAGTCAAATTTACTACGTTTACGGTAAAATCTTCAACGTTTGTGGTATATTTGACAAACCTCATATTGATATCAACCGCACCATGGTTGATCTAATCGCAGGCATGGTAAAATCAAACGCATTTGTAGTCAGCTGAAAATTGTTGGTGATTGCGTTTAATTTAACCCTCGAAATGGTAGTTTCTACTGCGACTTTTGTATGCGTGTACGCTCAATTTCAACTACACTCAACCCAAACATCATCCCAAGATCGTCTGAAAAGTAATTCGATTGCGCCCTTTAACGAAAAGCATTCGGAAATCGGATGATTGTCTTATGGTTAGATCCGTTTGACGATCATCCATGTTTCGTATGACAATCAACCAAAGTTAATAAGATGTTTGTGTCAAAACTGTGTAGTTCATTAGCGATCTATGAATTATTTGCAACAATTCAACGGCATAAATTTATTTCTCATTACACTTACTCAACAGTTGAGCAAAAATTGCAACGGGATCTCAAAACATGAAACAGTCGGAAAATATGTTCCCATGATTCCGCGGCGGGTTTCGATCCTTTATTCGTGATGGTACCAGTTCTGAAAGCGATTGATATGTTTTTACCGAATCTTGTAAAATGGAATGTTTATCATCCCCATTTCAAATGACTTGCGTTATAGGGCTCTTCCAATGCAATACAAATTATCCGTACTTTTTCCATACGATCGGAGCTATGACCAAAAAAGCAAGGGTCCAAGACTCATTCCATCCAACCCACGAAATGCTTTGAAATAATTATTGTTGCGTTGGTCGAGAAAAACATGCCTCATATACACTTTCAATTGACATCACTTATCAAGCGTGTTTGTGGCTCGTCTCTGGATCCCGAGGTTCATAGTTCGAATCCCGATTGCCACTTTTTTCTGTGAGGAAACTTTTCATACGATCGTCCTATGAACTTCTTTCCATTAGATAATCATATGAAATTTTAATATCTTCTGGCAAATTTCATACGATATTTCTATGAATTCCTCTCGATTTGTTCGCTCAGTGTATCAATACTTTCTCTTAACATCATTCAAGTGACCATAACTCCAGAATTAAACAACATACATTACATGGTTGTTAAAAACACTAAACCAAAGGATATTCAACTTTCAAACGATATAGAACAAGTTATTACATTTCACCGTTTCGAACGAACTGTCGCACTTAACTTGTGATCGATGCCATCATTATCTGAACAGTCGCTGGTGACACTGTACCGGTGAACTTAGTCCACTTTAAAAGCATTTGTTGTGCATTTGTCACTTCTTTACCGCATCCTCGAAGTTTTCGCTTGACAATTTCCCAATATTTTTCGATCGGTCTCAACTCAGGGCAATTCGGAGGATTTATCTCTTTGGTGACGGAATTAAAATTGTTTGCAGCATACCATTCTAGTACCTCCTTAAAGTAGTGGCAGCTGGCTAGATCCGGCCAAAACATAACGTTGGTCTTGTGTTGCCGAATGAAATCCGCATTTTCAGACACTCTTTAATGTAAATCTTCGACGTCCGTGTGTGAGATGTGATGAAAACCTTGGTTTTAAGGCCACAACTGCAGATTCCTAGCCAAATCATTAGTTTCCGAGCAAACTTATCAGCAAAAACAAATTTAAACCTGGACAGGACATCCCCACGACCAGTTGCCAGGTAAAATTTTCGTCAGGGGATTTGTTTATAAGGGCCTGTTCATAAACCACGTAGATTCATTTTTGAAAATCTCAGACCACCCCCCCTCCCTCGTCGTAGACTTTTCTCCATACATTTTTTTGAATTTTTGTATGAAGCGTAGACTTTGGTCAGAACCCCCCCCCCCCTCCCCCCTAGAAAAGTCTACGTGGTTTATGAATAGCAGCCCCTAACCCTTTTTGACATATGTTTCGTCATCCATTGAAATACAGCCATCAAATTTCGTCAAAACTCGTTCGTATAGTAATCGTGCTCGCTTTTTGGCAACAAAATTTTGTTTCAGGGAGTGATTCGGATGTTTATTGGCTCAAAAAGACTTATATCTTTCTTTTCAAAAGTTGGAATCGTATTTCTTTGCCTAATCACGTATGGGGACACCTGGGTTGCCTTTCACATACCTCAACACCGCTGTGCTCTATCCACACATCATTGTAACGTTTAATTACAAGATACGCCGTTGTAAAGAAGAGGTTTAAGAGAATTTGAATTAATTTTTCGGAAATAGATTGAGAATTTGTACTTTGAATGTTTTTTAATATCCATTTTTATTGGCAAATTCAATGGCTTCAATCAATTGAATCAGTGACTTGATTGTTTTTGGATTATTACTAGAAAAAATGTTTTTTAAGTTTAAAAGTTATATCAAAAAGCCTTTTTAATTGAATAAATCTCGAGTACTTTTTCAAAAGGACGTAAGAAACAAAATGTAAACAAACGCGTTGTTCATGGCATGTTATTAAAAAAGCATGTAGAAATGCCCATATTTGTGGAACTTTTTGATGGATTATTTCTGAAAGTTTTTATTAACTTTCTACAAAACGGTGTAAAATCACTTTTGCACTTTTGGGGAATAATGCACATACGCCGCTTGTGATGAAAAGTAACTTGCGAATCATTGTTATATCATTTGAATGCCTCTTAACGACGTATCTGTGTGAAATATGACAACTTGCCGTATTATTTCGACGTAGCAACATTGTCATTCGCAGAATGACGTATTATTTTGATGCAAGTAACATGCCATCTATCATACTGACTTATCAAAATGACGTATTATCTTTTTTTTATTGCAGACCGTTGTAAGAAACATTTTTCTAAATGAAACTTGAAGTTTCACTCCTAGTGTAATTTTTAAGCACAGTGATGTAATATATTTTACCAATGTGTCATTCAGTGGAATATAATTGGGATAATCATGTCTGGTTTTGGGAATAAAAATAAATTCAAAAAATTTCAATGCTGGTTTTCTCTTTTTCGTCCAAATGTTACTAACGTCCATTTGAAAAAGTACTCGAGAAATGACAAGTGCATTGAAATAATATTCACAGATAAGAAGAAATATTGAATTTTCTGCGTTATCTAATGCACATAAAAATAATACTAGATTTGGGAGAAAATAATGGGATATTTTATGTAAATTTAAGCCAGATTACGTCTGAATCTAGCCAGTTGTATGAAAGATTGCAAAGATTCTTGTATGGCGCATGTATGATTGCAAACAATTTCGTTGTTTACGCCTCCCTTGGCTTGCCATTAAACGAGGGAAAATTTTGCGCGCTCATAGCCTACATTTTTGTGTTTCATAGTCTACATTTACATCATGACAAGTAAATTTCAATTTGGAATATTCATGGTCGTGTAGTTTTAGAACAAACGTAAATCTTTGTCGAAAGGCTCCTTTTAAGTATGCGTTTCCAAACATACTTAAATTTACATGACTTTTTCTAAGAGTGTAGCTGACACCATTGGCATCCCAGTTTTGGGTTTTAAAAACTGTGTGTGCAATGGGTGCAGCATTTGCTAACAATGCTTCAAACATATGTTTGGATGCGACTTTCTGAGCATCATTTGGAGCAATTTGGAAAGGTTAAAACTGATTTTCAGCGTCCAATAAACATTAAGTTTTGTGCGTAATCGAATGCACATAAATGGTACGCTAGATTTGTTAGAAAATAATGGGATATTTCATGTAAATTTAAGCCAGATAACGCCTGAATCTAGCATGTTGTATGAAAGATTGCAAACATTATTGTATGGCGCATGAAAAATTGCAAACAATTTCGTTGTTTACGCCTCGTTTCGCTTGAAATTAAACGAGGAGTGCCTGTTAATATTCATTTTTCTTTTATGTGTATCTAAAAACTGGTAAGACAATCAACTCGGATTATTATTGTGACCTTTTCGACCAGTTGGATAAAAATTTGTGATCGGGTTTCTAGAAAGAAAAAAATCATTTTTCATCAAGACAATGCACCTACTCACATAGCTAAAAAACATCGCAAAAATCGGTGAATTGGGGTAAGAATTGCTGCAGCATCCACCCTTTTCACCTAATTCTACTCTATTTGTCAGATTCCACTCCGTCTGACTTTTGGCTGTTTTCACACTTCCAAAAATTCCTTCACTGAAAGAATTTTTCATCAAACGAAGAGGTTATAGCCGTCGTAGAGGAGTATTTTGCAGGCCTTCCAGAAAAGGAATGCTGTGATGGGACAACAAGGTTGGAAGATCGTTGGACCAAGTGTATTGATCGCGTGGGAGACTTTACTACACTCCTGCTTCATTGTACTCAGTGACTGAGTAGAATTGTATTCTGTCCTTTTTTCACACCGAAATGTTACTCAATTTTCTAAAAGTGGATCTACTCAAAAATTGAGTTGATCCACTTTTTACGAAAATTGAGGAACTTTTCCGTGTGAAAAAAAGGAACAGTAATACGAAAGAAAAGAGAGGTTGTTTTTTGCGTGTAAGCAGAACAAGGGATTTTCCAAAAATATGTGTTTTCATTTCCATTTTCAATATTTTTTGACTAACCTTATCTCTAAAGGAATGACCGTAGTTTTCAGCCTGTAAAATCTTTATACACACCAAGTCGAAGGGAGCGTAAAAACAAAATTGTTCCATTTCATGCGCTACAACAATGTTTGATTTTCATGCAACAGACTAGATTCAGGCGTTATTATAAATTTACAGAATCCATTAATCTCAGTTCAGATTCCCTTCTATGTGGATCAGATAACGCAGAAAATTAAATGTTACTTTCTATCTGTGTGGATGGTAGTTGCTCTTTCATCGACACCGGAATCGATCGGCTTGACTCTGAACAATCATTTTGAAGTTTATTTAACCAGGGACGGTATTAAATGCTAATCCGTGTTGGAGTTTACCACCCTAAGTGATTAAGTTTGTGATCAACATTTCTTCTCCTGTTAAGAATGACTACACCAATACCTACAAGTGTTTGTTTACACAAATCATGCATTATCGCTCCATACACTTCCTCATTAGTCACTGATTGCTTCTCCCAGTTCGTTGCAATCTTTCAGTGAATCTGGTTCAGCATCATGTGGATGAAATTTTCGGTAATACTCACAACAATTGTGTGCCTTCTGACGTTGGTCTGCCACGGAAGTCCAATTCCCGAATCGATGGATGATGGATCAGCATCAGCCGCAGCCACTCTTGCTACAACCACTGCCCGGGTAGAGGTGCCTTTCGATCCCCTGCGATGGTTCATATCAAAATCTGGAGCTCTGATCGGTCGAGCAGTGCATCGGTGAAATAGTGATAGGTAAAAATGTTATGAAATACAAACCAATAAATTCGCAATTTTCTTCAAAATAGTCAGATTTGGGCTTTCTACTGGATATCACACATAAATTTATTCATTATGCATACTATTACAAATCTCACTTAATTTAAATACAAGAATAAACTGTACACAAATTAATCATCACTAAAATGTACTCATTAACAACCTATGCTTACTAATTACAAATCTATAAAACACATTATTCATAGCGAACTTCTCAACGTGGAAAGCAGAAAACCAATCATCAATGCAAAACACCACAATCCACTCTGTCCACCGCTGGAATTGTGGGCATCTTCTGGTGTTGTCGGCGCCGCTGTTGTTGTCCACGAAGTTGTTGATGTTGCCGTTGACTGTTCAATATTCTCCCCAGTAGTTTCATCGTGTCCATCTCGGATACCCGTGAGTGCCTGCGCTTGCAATTTCTGTAGGTCGCTTAGAAGCTCTTCAAACACGCCTGCCCTTCTTCGGGCACGATTCAAATCGCCGCCTACTTGTACATTGTCATCATCATCGTCATCCAGGGTGAGGTCTTTTCCATCTCCGATCTGAAGATTTCGCACCGAAGACCTTGGAGCTGGTAATCCTCCCAGCCCCCCTGCCGATCCTCCTCCTCCTAGTGCTCCCAATCCTCCACTTAGACCTCCCAATCCTCCCAACCCTCCCAATCCACCCAGTATTCTTCCCAGTCCTTCACCCAATCCTCCAGCTCCGGTGCCTCCGGCTCCTCTTCCTCCCGATCCACCACCTCCTCCGATCAAAGGAGTCAGCATTCTAGTCAGCGACAAAATTCCGTTCTCCACCGTTTTCCTTGCCATTTCTCGCCATTTCGCTTCGGCTGTGAGCTGTTCCAAATCTAGCTGCCTTTCACGATTTTGAACCACCAATGCAGACACTGAACTGGCGACACCAGCGATCAAAAGAAAAGCTGCGAATCTTCTCAACTCCATGATGTACTGCGAACGATCCAATTGCTATGAACTTCTAATCGATACTGACGAAAATCCACCAACTGAATGTACAAACTCGACTTGAAACCGGAAAACGACGGAACAAATTTCGTTCGAGTGATGCTCTTACTGGTTTGCCCTCAAGCGTTTTACTTAAGATTATGACTTCATGGGAACTGTTATGAAGGAAAAGATGATCACTGCCAAAACAGGTTGGTTTGCTCCAAACACACTATTCTTATGGCCATATCGGAAAATCTTGTAGAATTTGCCAACTGGTTCAAGGCAAGATAGAAATGCAGGAAGCAGGAAACGATCTGTTTTCAAAATAGAAACTACTGAACACGCGGCAAACTGTCGGGAATTCGGGAATGATTCACGATTCAATGCTGTGTGCCGGGTTTTCAGCACAGGTGGCAGCCGTCGTCTTCGTTGTGTTTTTATGTCGGTTGTCGCGAATTAAATTTGAAGTTAAAGTCAAAGAATTTTATTTATTGGAGAAGGGGGCGTCAGTTCTGATTGTCTGATGATTTATGAAAGTACAAGTCTCAAAATACAAATGTTTGATTTATGTTCAAGACACTAGAAGGATTCATATTGATTTCAAATTGTGTGGTTGCTAACCGAACTTTTTTAAGAAATGGACTAGGACTTTTTTTTCACAACATACTTATGCAGTGCGGATGTTCTGAGTTTGATAAAAAACATTGTGTTTTATTTACAATTTTTTATGCAATGTCAAATGTAATATTGGGACACTCAAAAATAGCCGTCGAAAATTCGGTTTTAAGGTTGGATTCCCTATATAGAAAGCAAGTGCAGAGTAAGCAAGTGCAGAGAAAAACAAACAAACCTTTTCAGATTATATCAAGCTGAGAGACTTTTGCGTTCCTACGGCTAGGTAAAAACGTGCTCAAGTATTTTCAACACACAGAACGATAATATAAAGTGTAATTAGGACCCAATACATCAGAAAATCGTTTAATAGAAAAACTTTCTACAGGCCGGATTCGCCAGCAGATCGTGAACATCCATTCCTGCTGTGGTTGGCTTTCTGCTTCACGGTTCCCTCGAGCGTCTTCATCCATGACTCGAACGCCCGCATTTCAGATACGCATTTGACACTGCCTTTATTGCGCGTCAACTTCTTCCTCCTTACTTCCTCATGCAATGGCTAGCCGTGATCGCGGCAACGTGCAAGCTCCTGCCCCGGCAATTGCAGCTGTTCGCCTGTATGATGTGAGTCTCGTCAGGTCCATCATCGCGGTGCACCTCGGCTTCCGCCAGTCGCTGACGATCCGCTGTGATCTTCGCCATGGGCTTCCGGCTCAGCGCTGTTCGTGGTTACCTGATCGACAAACGCCATATGGCAACCTCCGCTTTCTTCGCTAAGCATCGCTGTTAATCAAAATCAGCTGACTTCGTTTTTCTACCGCTGCCTGGCCGCCGCTATAGATCATTGCACCGAATGTATTAACCTCACTTTTTTACAGTTCAGGGAGCTTGTTTACAAGGTGTTAGAATCGAAAAATTGTATTGGTTTTTTAAAGATTCTGTTAGATTAGATTCAGGAAATGATGTAAAAACAAGCACTGCTGGTGTCTGTTTTCCTGCAATTTCATGTCAATCCTCTAATAAATTCAGAGCACCTGCAATCTCAGTACGATCCTCACTGAAAATATTCTTAGTGCACGTAAACTCCCTGAATGATGATGATGATGATGAGATACTACCATCTATGGTAGCAAGATAACTTTCCGTAACAGTTGAATAATCTGAAAAACGATTTGCTCGGGATTCTATTGTTGTTGGTGATCATCAAGCTCCCTGTATGAAGGGCCAAAAACGTGGGCCCGTAAGCAGGAAACTACTCTACTGCGAAACCTTCCGCTAATATAGGGAAGATAATCTCCTTCCAAAAGCAAAGTTCACACCACAGCATTAGAATATAGCTCCTCTGATCCGACCGGAATAAACCATTCATAGATGGTGGTCGAAAGGGCCTGTCCACGTTCCGCGAAATGTTCGCAGTAGGGAGGACGGCCGATCCATGCTCCCTCTCGCAGATCGTTCCACTTGGGCTGCCCTGATGGTCCCTCCCTGTACCTCCGTTTTATATTGGCGATCTGTCGGATGGCTATGCATGTTTTGAAGTGGTCATTTGCTTGCTTGCAGCCATGAGTTATGAAATTTGGCTGAATATATGAAATTGGTTAGGGTTTATACCTAGTGGCTTACTGCAGCAACGATGCTCGGTGTTTCCTGTGGGTCCGCGTTAGCTCGAGTCTATCCCTGCCTATGACGAGAGTTGACTTTATGATGTTTGTGTAGCTGGCGGTCATAGCAATTTTGTTTTGCAGATATCTGTGCGAGATTACACCGAAATCACGCTCTAAATCGGATTACCGAACGTTCAGCTGTTGAGGAAATCGGTAAAACTGCTCTCCAGATTTCTGTAAAAAATCTAAGCGTGAATGTTTGGATTGTACAATCGATCGGAATACGCAAAAATATCAAAAAAGGAGTCGAAAGAACAACATCGTGGAAAAAAAGGTGGTTAGTCGTGCAATCTACAGTGTCTCGTGTCCTTAGTTGATTCGAAGACCATTTGACAATCGATCGTAAGCATTATGCGTTCGATCAAAATTTAGTCTAACAAGTTAACAAATCAAATTATTTGCCGTTTGGCAGAATTAGTGAAATTAAACAAATAATCAACTGAATAGGGCTGGGATCGATTGTCCGGTTTTATTGTATAGCTTTCAATAATTCCACATTTTAATGACCAATTATAGCGCAAATCGACGACGTCAGATGAGATTGAGAAAGGAATATTGATACTTAGTGTAACCTGGTGTTGTTTTTAGACTCTACTGCTCTCCGCAAAAGTCACACGAATAAGACCTCTGCTAGTAAGTTCATTGGATCAAGATTCACCTTAATTTGCGCAGAATTTTCGAGACTTTGCAGCTTAACTCCGTCTATTAGGTTTGTAAGACTCTTCAGAAATCGTAGAAGCCGTCTTTGTCCAAATTTGTTGGAAGTGTTTGATGTCTTTGATGCCTGTTCTTTCCCAGAAACTTCCGCTTCATCGAGCCTAATATCTCTCGATTGGTCGTAGCTCTGGGCAATTTGGCGGGTTTGAGGTTTCCGGTACAATGTTCACTTGATTTGCTTGGTACTACTCCATCACAGTTTTAGCATAGTGGGATGATGTCAAATCGGGCCAGAACAGAGGTTTTCTTTGTGACTTTTGATGAAGAGTAGCAATACTTCTGCGGACATTCTTTCTGATAGATCTCCTTGTTGATTGTGCCTTAGTGACGAAAAATTTACTCTTTTGCCGCACGTGCAAGTTGCTTGCCACACAAGGTATTTTCGGGAAATTTCGATGCCTTCTTCTGTTTGGAAAATCGCTCCCAGCTTCGTAGCATTCTACTGTGCCAGGCAGAGATATAAAAGCCAGCCTTCGAAGCTGCTTGTAAATCCGCCTCGAGACATAAGTTTTCCATCGTCCATAGCAACAACGCATGAAAGTCTCGTCAGGCATCATTCCCACCGGTACAACGCGTCGAGCCTGCTCCCGACTTCTACGGTTCCTGCTAACTCACTTAAGGGTTACGTCTCCGAATAGTGGCGTCTTTTACAAAGTTGTACATAAAAAGGTTGGTAATGGTGATCATTTCGTTGTTCCAAATTTTTCGTTGAATCAACATCGATACCGAATCTCTAGAAAACGTCCAATTCGTGGTCGGAACTGGTTCAGGGGTTGAAGCGAGCATGCAGGTTAAATATGCAACATTGTCGATTCTGATGTTGCACTAAGTCAGATGAAAGGCTGAATTTTGCCAAATCATTTTATGTTATGCTACCTTATTGTGGACACACATTCATATGGCCATGACTAACTCCTCAAGACCGGGTAGGGCCCTGAACAAATACGATTTTTTTCTTTGGCTCAGGGAATACTGGCACATCGGTCCCAAGCTTAATGATTCGCTCCTAATGATGAACTCACACAAACACACTCTCTAATCAATTCTGTCAAAATAACACAGCAAATCAAAACAAAGGCGCAAATTATGTGCAATAACTAGGTGCTGGCTTCAAGGGTGCACTTCGGACCAAGGTGTTCTTACAACAGTGAACCACTCCCAAATCGTCTAGTTCGCATATTGATTGTTGATACTACTCAGAAAAACTATCGACTCTCCTTCATAAGAAGAAATTATGAGAAATGTGCTGTGCTCTCAACAAATAAGTGCAACTCATCTTGTTATGCAGTCATCGTTCTGAAGGCAAGAAAAAAAAAAACGACAATTCAACCAACATTCAAAAACTATATTTTTTTATTTTTCCATTCTTGTATTTTCTTCGCAAACAATAGTCTTACATAGACACTAAAAATAGATACAATACAATACTTGTTTATGTTTTGTTTTGATTTTTTCGATCTGATGCAAACTCCGAATTGCCTCTAAGCACACGATCAACCGTCACGTGGCACATTTGCTAACGTCGTTTCTAATTATGTGCTAGTGTTTTGACCGCAGTCTGTTCATTTTTTTTTTGGTCCAAAGCCAGGCTTTCAAATAACATCGTTTGACAAATATCAACCTTATTCTTCCTTGCTTACTTACTTATAGCTAGCCAGTGTTCCACTAGAAAATAAAACCATCGATAAATGCCACCACGTTTCAATCTTTGATTTCCAGCGATAAATTAGTTCATACCTTTTTTTTTTCATTGAATTTTGTTTTACCATTTTCTGTTTTGTAAAAAACTTGTTGTGTATACCGTAAATATCGACATTACATTGTTGTTTTTTTAATTTTATTCTGTAAAAAGCTATTCTTGCACTCGTACACACAAAATATTTGTTGTTCTCCATCTTTCTGAGTTATCCGATTAATATCTCTAAGTCTGATAGCGCGCATGTGTATGTGTGTGTACTATGTTATCAAAAAGTTTGTCATTCAAGGCACTAAAATTCAATGTGTGGTATTAGATTTTTACGCACTTTGTTTGCTCGTATATTTTATTCGGCTGGTGTACTTCATGCTTTTCGTTTGTGGATGGTTGATTTGTTATATGAAGCTTCCCAAAAAACATCTAGTACTGTGAAAAAAAAAAGTATCAAACAAACAGTAGTTGTGATTACACTAATCGGTGAGTTAAAACAAATTCTGGTGGTTTTTTTTTCTATAATAAAAAGTGAACAAACAAACAAATGTAACGAATAAAACTTACACTCTAAGGGGTTTGCAACGGGAAATGTACTGATAAACTTGGTTTGTGATTGTGTGTGTCGAACTTACACTTAGTATATAATCTTAATTATGTTTCACCCATTGCTCACTTAGAAATAAAAACAAAAATCATATCTAAGGAGGAAGAAATGTTCCTCCAGTTGTTTTCGTATTCTCTTAAATTCTAAAGTGCATTCTTCTACTGACTAGATGGAAAGTAATGCCCTATGGTCTGCCTAATGAAACAATCAGAATTCAATCGACAGAATGTACATATTTTGTTGTTATGAAATCTTGCTACAGAAAACTTTAACTCCTTACTTCGCTAAAACAATCAACTGTATCTTTTTTTTTCAATAATATATCTACTCTTCAAATATAATTCAATTTACTTGACAATGATTTATGAAATCACGATAAAACGTAACAATGTAACACTCATTTGGTAGATTGCGTACTCGACGAATTGAACTTAAAATTCAAACAATTTGATTTGATCCACTTATAAGTTGGTTATTAATCAGATGGGTTAAATAACTCCGTTGTTGAGTGACTCCCAACGGCGGTGTTTAGGGGAATGATGCGACCAAACGAATAACGTCCATTGGTTACTGTCTCGGATAGCACACGTAAACGTTGCTTCAGCGACTAACGGTGGTAACGACGTGCTGTTGTGCGGTTGTTGTTCATGCTGCTCGAATAGGTGTTACGAATCGTGTGCGATGAGGGACGAAGCATGATTATCGCTCTTTCTCGTTCACACACCACGTGCTCGCGAGTGAGTGACCGAGATGAGCTTTTATTGCATGGGAGAGAAAGCCGACGGCATGGTGTTTGTGTGTGTGTTTGCGTGCGGTGGAGTGATTTGGGTCCGTTGGTTGCTCAGCATTTTTCATTGATGGAAATTTCGTCCAAGGAGGTTTCCACTCGTCTACACGGACGAGGAGATCCACTCAGAATTGAGTTTACGTTATTTGTTTCCAAAATAGTGGATTTGATTACATTGAAGAAATTCTATTTTATTTGGAAGCCGATCAATGTTCTGTAAATATAAATAGCGTTAAAAACGTGTTTGATTCACTCAATGATTTACTCTCATTCTATGACACAGTTAAGTTTTGTTATTTTAGGAGCAGGTTCAACCGTCACATGAAATCAGATCTCTATAAGCTACCGTCATTCTGTGGTTTTTGCAAGTTTTACAAAAATAATACAGCATTTCGAAATCTAAAATGATGTGCCGATATTGTTTTTTTGAGTTTTCGAAAATGCATCAAAGTAAGTTGAACATAACAGGAACCAAACGAGTTATGGCCAGTTCTGTGCCAGTCAGTCGACTCAGTTGGATAAACTTGACGGAAACTCGTGTTCCCAAAAAATAGTAACCTCAACAAAATTTGTTTTCATAATTTCTCGAAAACGGCTGCATGTAGAAAGTTAATACAGTGCAGGAAATTCGTTTCCACGCGTCGTCATTTTTGTATAAGATAATCAATCATTAGATCGAAAGTAATTTAATACCATTATGTGTGGTAGCTTAAGAAATCTTTCGGTTTCAAAGAATTTGATCCGAATTTGATGTCATTAATAACAATGAAAAAAGGGAGAAAATTTTAAAAACGCACCCTACTCTACAACCACAATGAGCCTTCCTATGGTATTATTATCTTGTGGAACTGTCATTTTCTATTCATAAACCACATTGAGTTTTGTGGGGAGAAGGGGGTGCTACAATGGTTCGAGGGCGGCCAAAACCTCAACATTCGAAATGCTAGTATCACTTGAGGCTGTATTTATCTCATTTAGTGTAATCCTTCAGAGCCTTGAGTCCAAAGTTTAAGGAGATTTCATTGAAATTTGAATTTATTGAATGTACCAGTGTCATGGTTTCCATGAAAATATAACTATGAACTATATACAATTCTATGATTTCAACCAAAGTTTTAATCTTGCTAATATGCAGATGAAACAGGTTTAGGGGTTAGATGAGCATATTGATGTGGAATTTTGTTGATGTTTTAATCAGAACAACTCCAGTAAAATTGCCAAAACCATCCAGCTTTATTATGTTTAGTTAAAGTTTTATGAACGCCACTGGAAATCAACTTGATTTTATTATGGTACCAAGAGGTGCCAATAGGTTTTATAGCTAAGTTAAGGTTTATGAGAACCTACACAGCTTCTTAACAACGATCTTGAAACCTTGTCTTCTAAAAATCCTCTTACTCCTATCAAAGGTTTTATTTTGAGTTTATGAACTCGTAAAATGCTGTTTTAAAATGCCGTTTTAGGACTCATTCATATTATCTTATTATGGTCAGTTGAAAGAGAATTTTGAAACCATTTTGCCTCCAGTAAATACATTTAACAGCAAATTGGTATTGAGAGAAGCCATCAAATGACCAAACAGCTTTATGGTAGCTATTGCAAGGATAAATTGGCTCTTTGGAGAGAACTGTGATTTCTTTATAACTGTTTTTAGTGTAGTTTTATCAACAAAGCCGGGAGGAGTGCTATACGGCTGGAATAAAGCTATCGTTGTTACCTGGGAATTCATTATAATGCATGCCTTTGCTGAAAAATCAACACTTTTTCGGATAGGAGTATCTCAAAAGTATAGTTGCCGATGGATGCCTGTGATGATTTTATGATCACTACAAAGCTTAACTATCTATTAGTGGTTATTTTGTTCTGCGAAAAGCTACGATCGACTGTTTATTTGTCGATCCAAACTAATTCAAACCTTATTTCAACCATGCAAATTTAAATGCACGTTGCGTGTTGAATGTTTAGGCCGAGGTTATAATACATGCTCAATACTATTAACGAAAACATGTATTGGTCGGCGTGAAGTCGAGCAGTTTTACTTAAATTGAGTCAGGTAACGTAGCTGCCG
The DNA here is from genome assembly GCA_034211315.2 of Aedes japonicus. Taxonomy (NCBI): domain Eukaryota; kingdom Metazoa; phylum Arthropoda; class Insecta; order Diptera; family Culicidae; genus Aedes; species Aedes japonicus. Next base: position 7,286 of record JASCZW010007517.1, on the reverse strand, counting down.
GTAAGTCCAGTTAATTTTTTCCAATCTTTCATGAGAAGTACTGATTTGGCAAAGTGCAAGTTATTTCGAGCAAATGCAGTTTATTCGAATTTCATCCACGGAGACAAACCATCCCAGCACTGAAAAGCTCGATAATCAAGGAAAATCTCGGTAAGAAAAACCGTGAAATAGCTCGAAGACTTCATAGATCGGAAGCAGTCTTCAGAAACATGCTGAAGGAAGAATACCATTAAGAAAAGGAAAAAAAAATCGAAGCAAACATTACCCGAGCCGTCTTACAACTGGGTGAAACTGGGTAGTTTTCTGCAGTAAGCATCTAGCAAAATCTAAGTCTACTAATTACTCACAAGCGTGTAGCTCAAAATTCGGCGCGGATGTGGACACTTGAAATACACCAAAAAGGCCAAGAAACCAAATCCCATACAGGTTCTCATTGTGGACACATTTAGTTTTGCGATAAATTACATGTTTAAACAACACAGAAAAAATGATGAATTCTAACAGGCGCGTGAGATTTGCCTTCATTTAATTACAAACCAAAGGAGGCGTAAACAACGAAATTGTTTGCTATCTTTTATCCAACATACAACAGTATATGCAATCTTTCATACAACAGGCTAGATTCAGGCGTTATTTTGCTTAAATTTACATGAAATATCCCATTATTTTCCGCCAAATGTAGCACTCCTTTTTTGCGCATTAGATAACGCAGTAAATTCAATGTTTCTTTTTATCTTTGAAAAGAATGAGATAATGTTATTATTTTTTGACGAACAAGTCAACTTATACTGCATTTATTTGGACCGGAACGACTCCTATTTGCACCATTTTAACCAGGATGTTTCGTTTTATTCGTTTTACTGAAGACATCATGTCAGAAAACTCGTGTTTCAGTACGATCATGTGAAAATTCCTATCAGCAAGAGATCTTTGTAATGGTTTTCGGATCGCAACATCAAGGTTCTGAACTGACCAGTCCGTAGTCTGCATCTTAACGGATCTAAATCCCATGGAAACCTTGCATGGCATCCTGGCACGGATACAAAGGTTTCTTGAAAATCAGCACAGTTCGCGAACTAGAAGCTGCCGTACGAAACACACCAGTGCTGGCTAGCATACTTCACAAAAATAAGAATGAAAAACGTAAAGGTGATTGGAATATGAAAGAAAGAGAAAGTAATCAAAGAGAGTCTCTCAATGTTAGATTCTCCCTACTGAAAAAAAACCTTGATTTCGTGTAAATTTAAGACACATAACGCCTGAATCTAGCATGTTGTATAAAAGATTGTAAACATTGTTGTACGGCGCATGAAAGATTGCAAACAATTTTGTTTTTTTCAGTGCATGCCGAACAGATTTTTTGAAACTGTTAAGAAAAAATTGAAAGCAAACCAACTATTAACCATTGTTTATTGTTGATTAATTGGTTAAATCAGTGATTTCCATTGCAAAGTCACAGTGCATTTCAACGGACTTCCCACCTCCAAACGATATTTTTGTTCTCAATTCAAGAAAGAAAAAAAAAATCTAAAAATAATAAATAATCTAAAATTGTCATCTGCAAGAACTGTTCCAAAACATCTGTGCGTTGATTTAAATCACTCGAAAAGCTATATTATATTACTGAAATCTACAAATTGATAAAAAAAAACCAACCATGAGAATCCATTAAATGTTTTTCTTCCAAAAACGTGTTTTTGCAACATCTACATTTTTCATTGGATGCGCATTGTTCAATCTCAAAATATATTAAAAAAAGAAACCATGTTGGCGACGATGGAAATGCAGGAAGCTTATCGATTTTAAGCAAAACTTTTATCCTGGCAATCGTTAAATTGTCGAACCAAAAGATGTTTGAGTTTATGTCTATTGAGTACTTTATCCTACAGATGGAGACTCTCTCATATGGAGAGCGTGGTGGGGAATGTTAACTTGAGGTTACGCTCCTCACAAAAATTTAAAAAATTGTATGGAGATGAGTCTACGAGGGGAGAGTAGGGTCTGAGATTTTCAAAAAAGAGTCTACGTGGTTTATGAACAGGCTCTTGCCGAAATTGTTTTGGAGATATATTGGAAAATATCTCTAAAACTATCTTAATATCTCTGAAAGAGGTGAAAACTCGATGTAGATATTGTCGATCATCTATTGAAATCAACACATGAAAAGATAAATAGCCATTGTTGAAACAAGCAGAAATAAAATTTCCCTCGTTAAATTCCAAGCCAAAGGGGGCGTAAACAACGAAATTGTTTGCAATATTTCATGCGCCATACAACAATATATGTAATCTTTCATACAACAGGCTAGATTCAGGTGTTATCTGGCTAAAATTTCCATGAAATCTGCTATTAATTTCTGCCAAATCTAGTTTTCTCTAAAAAAATTTATCGTGTTATTGAAACGTGCCTGCTGATTTAAATAGTTTGGATAATATAAATATAAAAAAATCTCTTGCACAAACTTTTCACTTGAAGCTGCATCCTTTTTAAAGCTTTTGTTGTTTGCTTATGATTTTTAAATTCATCAGAAAAAAAATTAAAACAATCTTCTTGTACCAGTACAAAAAAGATTCACCCACTTAAATATAACTTAAACGCCTATTAATGTCATGAAACATATTTTTATTAGGCGCGTTTTAAGTTCGTTCTTGTGCCATTTATTAGATTTCATAAGACTTTACTAACAGTTGACAGTCTATAGTGGACAATTTCTGTCCACTATAAAAAAATAGAAAAAAAATAGAAAGGTTAGATACTATAAAAGATCCACAGATTATTATAAAAATTATTAAGTCATCTGAACAACAGTGACTCACCGCTTGCATTTCATGGTTTTGACATTCCGTTGTTTATAGCCGTCATACAAGTCTACTGTTGAACTCTGAACTTAACCGGCTGCACTCAACAGAAGTGATTTTGAAGCAGAAAAATTAGAGGTAGGTTACATCAAGGATATAACCGCGAGGTTTACGTAGGATCGAGATAGTGTACGGTAATAATGGTATAATCTACTCAGATAAAAAGAAACATTGAATTTTCTGCGTTTATGTAAATTTAAGCCAGATAACGCCTGAATTAAGCTTGTTGTATGAAAGATTGCAAACATTGTTGTATGGCGCATCAAAGACTACAACCAATTGCGTTGTTTACGCCTCCTTTGGCTTGGAATAAAACGAAGGGAAATTTTACGCGCTTGTTATAATTAATTATTTTTTTCTGTGTAGTTTATTCCTATCATAGCTCATATGGTTGGTTAATATTGAGATTTTTTGATTAGTTTGCTTGGATTCGTCTCTTTGTATTATCTTTGCTTCATACTGCACTCTCGTTACCCTTGCTATTCAACGCTAGTATATAGCACTTAGTTTTTAGCATTTCAGTGTTCGATAATTGTATGCCGAAAAATGCGGTAGACATTAATTGAATCAACATGAAACATGGGCCGATTTTAAAACTGTGGAGTCCCGTGGGCCATCAACTTTTGGAGTGCAACTATGTCCATGCCGTACAGAAGAAAAAGTGAAGCTCATTTTATGGCAGACCCAAAAATGTAGGGGCCCTTAAACCGTGCCATCTCCAAGGTTCCTCTTCAAAATAATGTAGTGGATAAATAAGGTTAGTTCTCAATTTTGAGAAATTTACTGAAAAAGCAACTGCTAACGATTTCAGTTAGGCTTAGTAGGCTAAATCTTTGTCGAATTTACCACTCTCGACCGAATGCCTCAAACAATACAACATGTACCGTTTTTGATAATATGCAATGACTATTTAGGTTAAATCACGAAAATTTCACTTAAACAGAAACTCCTCTATTGTAAAATTTGATTAGTCCTGAAATGGACGGTAGTTATAATACGTGTTAGAAATGCATTTCTATTTCCGATTTGTTCGCCAGCAGGACACCAATATGTGACATATTCACTCCGTATAATAGTTTATTTAACTCCTCGTCGCTGCCGACGTGGCCGACGGCAAAATACATGGGATGATCCTAGTGAGGTTTTCAGTGCTCCATCAAAATTTTATCACTGCAGTGGGCAGACAAAGACACCGGCCCCTAACCGATCAGCCGGTCTTGCAAGACTCTGTCTCCCATACAACAACCAGGCGGTCTGTGGCGGTGGGCAAAGACCTGTCCGAACCACCAGCAGTGAGCAGTGTCGAACACTGAAAACAGTGTGGTTCGTCTCGCGTTCTATATACTAGTGTTGATACACAGAAGCACGAAAATGCAGCACGTAGCAAAATTCTTAAGAAGGGTCGGGCTTCAGTTATAAAATCAGACACCGGCAACAAAGCGAAATAATTTTGCAGCTGAGGGCTGTGGCTATTGCTGTATGAAACATGAAATAAAACTTAAGAATCGAAAAGAAGAAGGCAACTTGAATCATTTGTTACCTGTTTTTGAGGGCCCGGAAAGGGAAAACCACATTTTCAACCTGTTCATATGCAGATTTTTATGCGACCCATATCTCTTGTGAAGATCAACCAATTGATGCTTATCTTCAATCGTAATCATACATGTTGGTATTACTGCTTAGGTGGGCTGGAATAATTGATTTAAAGGGCGATACGGTCAAAATTTGGTCAATATCAACTTGACGTATTTCTTTCAATTTTGCATTTAAAAAAACCGTGAAACACGGTTGAAATAATGTTTTGGTTTGAGGCTGTTTCAAATATGAATAGAACTAGCTAAAATAGACCAACTTTGCGTTCCCCGCACCGGTGTTGCATTTCTTGTTGTTAAACCCGTCAACATCTTTCATCCTGTTGATCATTCAACATCAGAGATCAAATGTTTTTTTTTCAGAGATTGCAGATTTTTCACAAACATTTTGCCATTGATTGGTTTTACCAAATAATTTTTAATGCCAGTAGTGTGGCGTTAGCTTGTTCTTTCATTTGGCTCAAGGTGAGTGTGTGAATGCATGCATTTCATTAAAACGATATTAGATAATGCTGATTTGGAGTTTGGCAGCGGATAAACAAAAGTCGAAAAGGAAAGGATCACATCCTGGATGACGCCCCAACGACGACCGTGATTTCCATCCTGGTCGTCAGAAGCTGGTCCAGGACTACTTTAGTGACACGCAGACCTACAAAGAGAAGCACTTTCTGCATTTCCGCATGCCAACGGAGGTGTTCCTGGACATTATGCGACAACTAGAGTCAACTAGAACAAAATTTATCTGTATGAGCTATTTGCAAGTGCTTATTATGACCAATCCACCAATAAACAGATTGTTTACTTTCAAGTCAAGTTTCAAGATTGAGTTTTCAATTCATTACTTTTCATTTATGAGCAATCGAAAAACTATTCGGAATCTCGGAACCTGTGCATTGCGATCTAGTCAGCGTTTTCCGGAAAATGCAGCGGCTGTAAAAGAAACTAAGACAAGGATTCGTTATTTACGAATGAAACGAAAAGGCAATTCACAAGCACTGGGATCAACATCCGAGGCGAGCAACACAACTCTTGTCCACCGCCAGCATCACACGCAGCAAACACGGCTACTTTTCGGCTCACAAATATACCTCAGAATATACTCAATAAAATTGAGTTACTGTTTAGTAAGAGCTGAAATTTTACTCAATAATTGGTATTATCAAGTAGTGTGTAGTGTTTTGGAAAGGTATTTTCTCGTTTCAAATTGCTGCAAGAATAGATCAAAACATATACCAGTTCTAAAATGATGCAAAATAGATCCAGTATAAAACAATATGTACAACACCGGTGCATCGATGTTTTTGCGCTTGGTTTAAAAAAATAAGATCTAATCCACGATTTGGATCGCCGCTGAAGATGCCCTAAGCCCACAGCAAAAAAAAAAACAAATTCATTTCGTGCAGTAATGCAAGCGTTGCACTGATGATAAGCTGTACAAATGTTGCTTACAATGTAAGAAACATGTATTCATTGTACGAAAAAATATGTTCAGTGTATTTGTAGCATCAGGTATTTAAAAAAAAAGAGAAGTCCAGTTGAAGAATCCAATATTTACGATTGGAGCCATTTACACTTTTTATAACATGTGCTCCCTTTAACCTTTATGACTTGATATATTTTTTTGATATCAACAATCACACATCTAGCTTTCATCGGAAAAATATGCATGGCAAATAAAATATCAGTATACTTCACGTAATATAGACAGAAGTATGGCTGGGGTATAACACTTCTCAAGTATCTTAGAGATGATATGTTAGCTCCTGAATAGATAAGAATAACAGCTTCAAAGTATTTTTGAGAAATTGAAACAGGGTTTGGAAAACTTTAGACATTTTGTAAGCCTTCAGAGACAAAATGAAGTCTGAATCTTCAAGAATTATTGAGCAACAGTACTGGCCAAGTCAAATCATGATTAGTTCTATTTATCGAATAAAATGATTAAAACTGCTTTTCCATTATAATGTCGTTGAATCCCAGGCCAAAGTTAAACGTCGTTAAAATATTCATAATCAATTAGAGCTTAAGTGTGTTTATATATATAAGGAAACGAAAACATCGTTTATAACTAAATATCAGCAAATCATCCGAATAAAGCTAGTCTTGTGTGTGTGTGTGTGTGTGTGTGTGTGTGTGTGTGTGTGTGTGTGTGTGTGTGTGTGTGTGTGTGTGTGTGTGTGTGTGTGTGTGTGTGTTTACAATTAATCTCCCCCTGACCGGCAGTGCTTTTATTGAAGAAACTTGTCTGCATTTCTTCAGTAATTTATATGTAATCACTATGTGCAAACATGTTTAGCCCTGGAGATTGAAGGTGACAGCTCTATTGAAAATCCAACGACCCATTTCAAGAATGCCTGTTCCTACACGTACATTCTGAGGTCATCTTCACATACAATAAGCCCCGCATGAAAATCTTCGCATATCAAATGGATATGTATGTAAGGAGTTTTCACATTTCCAGAATCAAAATTGGACATTCTTGATCCTGACGTGTATATAGTTAATTTATACTTTTGATAATATAAAACGACCTCACCAATGTTCCTTTTCTGATGTTGGAAAGTTCGTCCGGATGCGGGAGCGGGGCACTAAAAAACAAAAAATTGGGAAAAAAAACTACCGACTCACAATCTATCTAAAGAAACACGACCATAACACACTAAGAGAGGGATTCCATTCACAACGTCCTACGCAAATTACTCGAAAAACTATAATTTCACCATTTACTTTAGTTGAAAAAAGGAATAATTTTTAATTTTATTTCCGCGAAAATAACGCAGCAAAAGGAAAACACGTCATTTTCAAAGCACGGCTTGCTGCGATCTCATCCGAATAA
>JASCZW010007516.1:5000-118964 GCA_034211315.2 Aedes japonicus | reverse complement strand
TCCCTATACATTTCTCTCATTTATCTGTCATTCCAACCATTCGTTTAAAACATGCACACCCAAAATTAATGCATAAACAATCATTCCTTACAGGGTCATAGAATTTAGCAACGAGGTCGCTGGACACTCTTTCCTTATTTGTGACACCCTTTCCTTATTCACATAATTATACCACACCGCATGCGCGCTTTGCGTATGAGCTGTTCTTTACCTTCCGCATTGGTATAGCTTTGCTTACGCAGCATTGTCTATTGCCATACGGTACACATCTGGTTGACATTAACTTATTGGCTTGAGCTTGGGTCAAATAATAACAAGGCAAATGTAAGTTAGATGGTAAGCCAGAATACAACATTGAATTCATTCGTAAACGACAATCCAACCTGTTAAGTTCTATTCCGAAAATACCCATCTCGGTACTTATGATCTTCGTCGGTAAACCTGTTATTAAGACATATCAGGATTATATGTTTTTCTACGCAAAGCTCTGTCGTTTGAGGGAAGACGTGAGACTTATGTCCATCGAGAAAAACTATTACAGGGAACGCTATTTTCTGCTAAACAAGCCATGGATAAAATACAACCTTGAGAAATAGGAAAAATGTGTCCCTGTTCATCCACCTGTTTTCCCAGCGGCCCATCTTTCAGGCAACTTCTGCCAAATCTCCGCGGGCATTCGCGATTTGTATGGATACAACATAAGCGTTGGGGACAACTGTTCAGCAGCGTTACCGCAGAATAGCACAGTGTTCGATTCGCGGTCAGAGTTTCCTACCTTAAGCCTAGTATGCATCTGGCAAGTAAAGACCTGAAGTAATTATCATCATTTTTACCGAAGTAATTTCCAGCATGGGTGACATGTCAGTTTTCCTTGCCGAATAATCGAACAGAATATTATTCCGCAAGGAAAACTGACAGCCCCATTTAGATTACAAGGGCAGGCGTTACTAACGAAAACTTCCGTCGTTTGCCCTCCTTTTCGGCTGCATACTAGGTAAGTAATTCCAACAGTAAACGCATTTCTTGACCATTACTTGTCCTATAGTAATGCACACTACTTCTGAGCTGCATACTAGCCTTTAGCATGGACGTATTTTTGGCCGGAACCAGCTACAACCACTGCCTTGGTGGGAATTGTTTGCACCGCGGTTTCGTCCATATTAAACATTTGTTCATGGATTTTCAAGACGTGGAACAGCTGTTCTTCTTCAAAATATTTATGGCAGCCCGATGCTTTGGCATTCCGCTTGGAACCCGTCGCGAGATTTCTGGATGGCGATAAATGAACGAATTAATCCATTTTCGACCAGGTATTCCGTTCTTGAATGAATTGGGCCGTGCTGATTTCTGCACAAAATGCGCTACGCATGCCACCAACCTCTTTGTGTCCACCGGGAATTCAGTTTTTGCTCTGACCAGTAACCAATCAACAATACGCTTTTCTTCTGATTCGTTGGGAACTGTTGGTTTTCCAGGATTGTGTCGGAAATACTTTTCAACCGCTTTCTCGCGAAGTGTTGAATTTGGAAGTCCGTGCATTTTTGCCGCTTTTCGGATTGAACATCCAGCTTTCACCGCTTTAATAGCATCAATGAGTCTTCCACGTTCATAGCGCATATTTTTCCGATCGGGTTTCTGCCGAGCCATTGCGATACAGCTGTCGAAATCTGATGATTGCAAAAAGGAATTCGTAGAAATGTATGCATCCTTATTCCGGTCATGTTTATTTTCATAACTGCCGATGCAATTTAACATTGACGAAAGAAAAATACACGAAAATCATAATTTTATACCTTTATTTTGTCCTGCAGAAAAGCAGTAATTCCACCGAATCTTGCGATTTTTATCAAGAAAATTGATTTAGAAAGTGATCGAGGTTGTCACTCATTCCTCTAAGCAAGCAACAAATATGGCGTCCGACCTGACGATTGACATTATTTATTTATATTCAAACAGTAAATCATGGCATACTGAGTTGCCATTCAATTTTTTTTTTGAAAGCATATAATCTCACACAAAAATAGGATAACATATTGATTAGAATTGTCCTGTCAAGTAGCTATAAATTAATCTTTTGTTTCAACTGAACGGAATTAGGGGCTGATTAGAATAAGGGAACATCACGGTACTAAAGGCGAAAGGAGGACACGTAAATTACTGAACGCCTTGATTGGATTGATCTTCGATAGGAAAGTTAAGAAAATGGGCACCTTTTTTTTAACTTAACACAATTATACGATTAGTTATTTATTCTTCTTTTTTCTCAGTGTTTCACGAATGAAACATAAAATGAACATAACAAATAAAAGTCCTGGCGAGATTTCGATTTAACTCTCAATTTTTTATTCATAGAAGTTGAAGGAATAACTCGGTGGGCACTTTATTTTGCCGATGACTGTAAATAAATTTGTAGAAATTTTCAGTGTATTTAAGTGCAAGGTTTCAGCTACTATTGTAAAGCTGGTTGAGTTAGTGAAAATACTTAGTAATAAGTTTGAAACAAACAGTTTCAGAATCTCAGTAAATCTACTCTGTAACAAAACGCGTGTTTTGCACATTGAAGTGATCAGTGCCCAAGTTCAGAGTCAACAAAGTAGTACAAATGATACGACGAGGTGCAATACTTCTGTATCGATAGCAAAACGGTTAGGAGTAAAAACTGAAGTAAAGAAAGGCACATCTGCACACCTTATTGCGTGCAACTCTAATTTAAAAGGCATGAACACTATCACGAAGATTTAAATGCCCAGATAAACAAGTGGAACAAGAAGAAAATTTAAGCCCACAGCAGTATCACCTTTAGTTAGACCTTTTATAGATATATTACATAACATATAAATCGAAAACTTTGAACGACAATGCGAGATCTAAGATCTTTTAGAACACTATTAAGACCAAAAATGTGTACGAAAATCCAAGAGGAAAATATAGATTGGAAAACTTGTCCGACTTACGTCTCTCGCGGACTTCGGAGACAGATTAATCAGTAGAAACGAGAACACACCCACATACAGCTAAAATTGCAGCCACCACAAACTTGGTTGCGGGTTCTAAAACAGAACTTATCCCTACTCACCGGTTCGGACCGAAAGCCACAATAATCACCTTAACCTATATAGACAATGTAATCCGGCATCTCCGGAGTCTAGGCGCCCTTGCCGACGGCGGCATCGACGATGGAAATCGTAAAACCAATATCCGATGCGCTAATCATGGCATCGATTGGCATCCCGTTCACGCTGTCCGGCTTGCCATCCTTCAGCATCCCCTTCAGTTTGGCTAGATCTGAAAACGATAAAAACGACCGTTATTTTTTTCAAACACCCCTCTACAAGTGTCCCTCCTTCCCGACAACTCACTTTTCACCAGCACCTCGTTGTTGTAGACGACGTGGCTGAGCCCCGGTGGGAATCGGCGCACATTCTCCGCCGGAACGTCCACGATCAGCCCGACGTCGAGCAGCATGAAGTTCCCATCGGAGATGTCATACAGCGCCCGGGACCAATCATCCTGGTACAGGACCAAACAAACCTCGCCCTCCTTCGTCGGTTTGTACACGTTGGAATCTGCCAGACCCGCCTCGTTGCACTGGTGCAGCACCGCCGCGTACTTTTCCACTTCCTCGAAGGCCACCACCGAAATGAGGTGCGTGTCCAGCACTTCGCTGGCGTCCACGATTAGCAGCGCTCTGGGGCCGCCCTCCGACAGCTGCTTCGTGTCCATCGATTCCTTCGGGGAAAAAAAATATCGTTATCTCCGGATCCCAAAAAGACCGTGGTTCGCAGTTTTCGGGTTAGTTCTTAATACTAGGTTAGATTTTAAAAATGAAACAAGTTTTATTAGAAAATTGCTAAGCCTTATCAACAACCTTTCCTTGGGTCACATGTTCAATCATCTTCTCAAGCACCGACCAAAATTCAGTTGTTGTTGGCATTCTTTTCTTCCCACCACTACTTGCACTACTTACATCGAACAGCACAGGTTGATAGGTGCTCGGATCGGCAACCTTTACCTCCTTACGAACTTCCTTCTGCTTCTGTTGTTCCCTCTTCTCCTGTGCCAGCTTCGCCTCGCGTTGATCCTGTTGCTTGCGTTCCTCTCTCAACCGAAGCTCGCGTTCCATCAGTTCGATCAGTTCCATATTCAACGTTTGCGATTGTTTCGGTCGCTTCAGAACTACCGAAATGGTGCCCTTGGTCGGTTCAGCCTTGACCAGCTCGAAGTCCTCGACGTGTTCCAAGGTCTCCAATAATTTGATCATTTCCGATGAAAACGAATCTATCCCTTCGACCGTTACTGGGAACGTCAAAAACTTGGCTCCACTTCAGATCGCCACTGGCGATTTCCCTCGACTCCTTCCATTGAACCTTATCGGAATTGCCAAAGTCGACGAAGAACACCTCGAGATTCTCGCCATCCACGGACACTACTTTGGCCCGATAGAATCCCCCAATAAAGGGAGCAAAGATGACATCACCCACGGCTGGGGCCGCCGTTAGCGGCTTTGCATTTCCTGCTGCCTGGAACATCCGATTGGTCAGCAGGTAGTAGTCACTGTTCTGGCCACCTTCCTTGCCAGTGTTGTGGTAGATGTAAAGCACGCCCGATGGCAGCGAAGCGGTGATCTTGACCATAGACCCTTCACGAGGAAACACGCCTGGCAAGAGGACACCTCCCTTCGCCGCCGATCCCGAATCGCTGGCGGACTCCAACGTTCGATTTGGCCATCTTCAGGCGTTGTAGTTTGTTGGTGACGCTGCTAAGCTTCTCATCCGCAGACGATGTTTCACCAGGCGAGCTCTTAGACTGAGTTGGAGGACTGTTCCGTCTCTCTTGTTGCTTTCGCTGCTGCTGCTGCTGCTGCTGGGGCCTGGGACCAGCCTTGTTTACATTTTTCTGTTGATTCATTTGGTTGGGTTGGTTTTTGTTGTTTTTATTATTATTGGCCTGCCCGCGTCTGTTTTGCTGGTTCTGATCGGACGAGAAACGATCGTTCGGAAATTCATCGACCTGCTTGGACGCGGCCGCTTGCTGGATGATGCGATAGTTAGAATAAGAAATCTGAACCAGCCGGCTGTTGGTTGGGAGTGGGAAAGAAACGACGGGATTTAAGTAACTAGTAACGATCGATTTACCTACAAGAGAGGTGCGGCGGTACTTACGGCATGCAGATGTCCTTGTGCTTCGGCCAATCGATCCGTTGGCACTCGGGGCCGCAGTAGAAGGCGCCACAATGGCACTCGAAGTTGGGTGACTTGTTGCATGACCAGCATCCAAGACTGAACCTGGGTTTATAGGGGTCCTGTGGGGGAGGAGAGTAGAAAATGTGAGCGATCGATTAACGTTTGCATTAAAAAAAATGGACGTTTTTCGGGTGGTGATAAAAAACAAGCTAAGGCAGATAATTGCTTGGTAATTGGTAATTATTTAAGCTTAATTGCAAAAAAAAATCTACGCCCTTGCGAGCGGCCTTCCGGCATTGAACCGGAACATTCGCCATGGCGGGCAAAAACATGAGTTCTTTCTTTGTTTCGCGACAAATTGTTGGAGTAAATCTTACGCTTCAGGTTGGCCTAGAAATTCTCGATGCGACACAGCTGGGGGACGTTTAGCGGGTTCGCTGATATTCAGCCGCTTCATCTTCTCCAACGATCGCTTCGAGTAGTGGGCCAACGCCAGATCCTGCCAGAACACCGCGTCTTCGCCCTTACGGTATTTCTTGATGAACAACGCAACCTCCGGCAGGTATTTCGTACTATAAATTTCCCCGTTCACGGCCAGTCCGGAGCGAAAGAAGAGCGGCTTTGACATCCCCTTCTCGCTGATTGTCAGCCACAGCAGCACCTTCTTGGGGAACTTGGTGTGTGAAATGAACTTCACCCGGAGCTCACTTTCTTCGAAGGGGAAGTAAAATACGAAGAGCCCTGCCAGTCGTTGTCATCCAGGGGTGAGATAGGTCTCGTCGTCCATAACCACCGCAACGTCGCGATTCGCCGGGATAATCGAGTACTTTTTCACTGTTTGGCCTGTTGAACCGACCTCCCGGCCAAGCGCACGCAGCGATGTAGCCACTTTTCCTCGGTCTTCCTCTTCAGCATCCACTGGATATTTTTGTCGCATAGGGTCGTCGGTCATCTGAAACTGGGCTTTCTTTCGATGCTCTGATTATTGTCTAATAGTGCCAAGTTGATGGATGCCGGAACGGGCGTATCCGGCGTCCACAAAAAGCCACACGATGTCCGTTTTAGCCACGGCGGGGTGCCGTTCTTTGAACGCGCACACTTCTGAACGGAGTTGCTTCACTGTTTTTGCCAACCCGGTTAGAGATCGACTGATAGAGCTGTCAAATGTTGTCTGCTGACTCATGGGTTACTACGATTGATGCTGCATCGGTAGTTTCGTCAGTGTGGGTGAAGGTAAACCCATGAAAAATCGACAATTTTTGTCCATTTTTTGTAATGCAAACGTTAGTTGGAAAGTTAGCTAATAAGAAACAGGAACGCCGAGACAGTGTTGGGAATTGGGGCTGACGACGCACGTGGTTCGTTCACGATTAGGAGCAGTCCGTAGAAACCTAAATACACTTCCATAGTCGAAGTTGGGACCTTCCGAGTAATTTCGCGAATCACTTACGCCTATTGCGGGCAATCAAGTGATGGCTTCCTCTTAGATTTGGCTTAATATGCCCTACGGAAGTGCTTCAGCGGAATTTCAGGGATGTTCTTAAGAGAAACTTCAGGGAAATTCTGCAGAGAGGTACAGAGAAATCCCTAAGAAAACTTTAGGGAAGTTCTACAGAGAAGTCAATTGAAGTTGTTTAGAGAAATTCGTTGAGGTTCAATTGAAGTTCTTTAGAGAAATTCGTGGAGGTTCTTCATAAAAATACAGGAAAATTCTTCAGAGAAGTACAGCGAAGTTTTTCAGAGAAGTTGGGGGAACTTCTTCGGAGAAGTTTAGATAAGTTTTTCAGAGAACTTCAGATTATTCTTCAGATAAGTTTAGTAAAGTTCTTCAGAGGAATTTCAGGGAAGTTAATGGAAGTTCTTTAGATAAATTCGAGGAGCTTCAGTACAGAAGTACAGATAATTTCTTCAAAGAACTTTATTGAAGTTCTTCAGAGAACTTCAAAGAACTTCAGAGAAGTTCGCGGAGTTTCTTCAGAGAAGTTCAGAGAAGTTCTTCACAGAAAGTCAGATAATTCTTCACAGAAATTCAGATAATTCTTGCAGAGAATGTCAGGAAAGTATTTCAGGGAAGTTCTTCAGAATACTTCAGATAAGTTCTACAAAAAACTTCGGTGAAATTCTGCCGAGAACTTCAGATAATTCTTCAGAAGAGTTCAGCAAAAAAAAACCGGAAAATATCAGGAGAGTAATTCAAGGGCAGTTCTTCAGAGGAATTTCAGGGAAGTTCTTCAGAGATCTACAGGAAAGTTCATCAGAGGAACTTCAGGAAAGGTCTTGACAGAAATTCAGGAAAGTTTTTCAGGAACTTCTTCAGAGAACTTCGGTGAAGTTCTTCAGAGAACTTCAGGGAAATTCTTCAGAGAACTTCAGATAATTCTTAAGAGAAGTTCGGGAAAATTCTTCAGGGAATTTTAGGAAAGTTCATCAGAGGAATTTCTCTAGAGAACTTTGGTGAAGTTCTCCAGATAGTCTCGGGGAAGTTCTTTAGAGCTTCAGTTAAATTCTACACAGAACTTCGGTAAAGTTTTGCAGGGAACTTTGGGGAAGTGCATCAGAGAACTATACATAATTCTTCCCAGAAGTTTGCGAAAATTCTTCAGAGAATTTCAGGAAAGTAATATCAGTGAAGATCTTCATAGGAATTTCAGGGAAATTCTTTAGAGAACTTTAGGAAATTCTTCAGAGAACATCGACGAAGTTCTTCAGAGGACTTCAATGAAGTCCTTCATAGAAATCCTTGGAAGTTCTTCTGAGTAGGTCAGAGAAGTTTTTCAAATTGATACAGGGAAGATGGTTTCAAAACTACGATCAGGAGCCATCGGCAACCCGGCGATGCTGACTCAATAGAATTTGGAAGCACACAAGAGAATAGGTCTCGGGACTAGTGTTGTGACGAAGTCCTATTTATCGATATTATCGATACCGGTTTCTCAAAATATCGATGTCGGATTCGGATTATGTGTTTATTAAGCGTTTTTAAAGACAGAAGTATCTACATTATGGAGGAAAATGATCCGGTTTACTCTTACAGGATCTAGACTACTTCGAGACTCGCTTAAAATTCGCCGTTTTCGTAAAAAAACGCTATGGCGGCACCGAAGTTGCAACCATTGGTAGAAGTTTTAGTCGCTTGGTACAAAAAAGGAATTTTGTACTCTGCTGCTCCTCCAAGTATTGAAAAATATCACACGTCAATGGTTTTGCTTGATTTTGCTCCTCATAAACATATCAATTTCCTTCCTAACGGAGTTTGATGTTCGTATTGTTACCCTCCGATTATTGTGGCGCTGAACCATGCCTTCCATTATCGGTAAGGACCTTCCCTGACTGCTCCTCGCCAACAAAATCTTCCTCGTCAGATCCTTCAACTGGAGCATGTTGATAATTAATTCCAAGGCAAAGTTACGCTCATCAGTAGTCTTGAAATGAACATATTTAAACCACGGATCCAGAAACATACTTGGTCCATAAATAGGTGAGGTTCGGTAGCTCTCAAAACGGGATTGGATTTCCTTTAACAAGGATGCTTGGAGGTTCATTCCAACTGATGATAGTGGCTTCATAGCAGTGATGCAATTGTTGAGATAGCTTATTATAGGCAACACCCGACTTACTGTGGCATTTTTTTCACCGCTCAAATCCTCAATTACTTCATTAAGAGGCTATAGTAGCTTGACGACTTCCTCCAACATCGACTTCCTCCACAGCTCTAGAAAACGTTTAATCAGATTGAACTCCGAATTCCATCTGGTCGGCACAAATGAGATAATTCTCAGAGGCGTTTTTTGGTGTCAGTCTCAATTTGTAAATTGTGCAGTCTATCGGTAGCAATGGTTGATCTCCGGAAAAAGGCAACTGTCCTTTTCACTTTATCGATTAGATCTGAAAGAGCTTTAATATTATCAATAGATTTTTTTCGCAACGAGATTGATTGCATGCGCAACACAACCAATATGCTTGTCTTCAGAAAATGTATACGCAACGGATTTCAGCATTTTAGATGCATGGTCTGTAACATTCATGCTCACTTGTTCTTTAGTAATTCTCCATTGCTTGAGAATTTCCTCAAAGCAATTCGAAATATTTGCGCTGTTATGCCGGTAATTTATTATATAAACGCCCAAGTCAATTGTTTGGAGATTTGTAGAAATTTGTGGGCTCAAAAAATGACAAGTATCGACGATATTGGATGTCAATTATCGTCGATATCGGATTTTGAAATATCGGTTATCGTATCGATAATTTAAACCCGATATTTATCGATAATATTGGATTTATCGATATCGTCACAGCACTACTCGGGACAACGTGATTTTCGGCTCTTGGAACCACGGAGCAGAAATTTAGGCAAAGCGTTCATTTTGTCATTTCATTTTGTCAGCGGTTTAACAACTATTTTGTCTTCTTTGACTAATCACACCAAACTCAAACTCAAAAAACAATGTTTGGTTCCCCTTCTTTCCAATCGTTCAAACTTACCGGTAGCAGTTGCTTCTGCGGCGAACCGTACTCCATAGACGAGGAAGGCGCAACGTTCGTGTCATCATTCCTACCGTTTCGGTAGTCGTTGCGGAAGTCATTTCGTTGATCATTATTAACACTTCTTTGCTGTTTCTGCTGTTGGTTGGCACCACCTTTGTATTTCTGCAAATTTAAAACCAAAAGACAAACACTGTTGATCAATCGCCATTCGATAGCAGCAGTAGTCGCTAGTCTCGACAAAACTACTGATTCTAGTCTACCATAATACGCTGGAATAATTGGTTAAACTGAGCTGGAGCTGGATTGACTGTGTCCAATAGGCGAATAAGTTCGGCGTTCAGTGACGGCGTTTCCATGTAGAAGTTCATTGCGGAAACCACTGTAGGATCAACCATGGAAGCGGTATTAGGATGATTGAATCCCCTGCCGTTCCATTCGTCCAGCGGACACGGCATTTGCCGATTGCTCCGTCTACCGTCGGCCACCTAGGGACAGAATCAGGAATTCTGTTGGGCAGTGACTTGGTATTTGAATCGTACTCACCATGTTCTTCTGCTGCTGCTCGTCGTTGTTGATGCTGGTGTTACAGCTACCGTCACCGCCTCCGCCAGGCTTGTCGACGCTAAAACGTTCGGATTTGATTGCGGGATCGACATTTCGAAATATCGCCAGACGTCTGAGCAGCGGGATTGCCACGTCAGCACAGCTGTGAATGAGTGTAGAGTTTTGTAAATATTAATGACGAATGCGATAAAATGCTACCACACCCGAGAGGAACGGCGATTGGAGTCATATTGCAGTCGGGTTGTGGAAGTATTGAAAGTGACTTGAATTGCTCGATTGTTCTAAATTTGATGGATAATTTGATGCGATTGCACATCTCATGTGAACAGCAACCTAAAAAAAATCGAACCCGCCATTTCGCACACGATGGAACTGTCAAGACCACCTAAGACCATCTGTTGAGATTTAGCGAAAACAGTAAAGCAGTCTTTTGAAATTGAACATTTTGTGCTTGACTGATAGAAAGTGGTGTAGAAGATCGTGGTAGGCCGCGCAGTACAGCTGACGTGACATTTTTTCATTGCGGCATGTTTTCGTTGCTAATTTGCTAGTATAACTTCCGTATACCTATTTAATAATTTGATTTTTGTGGATAACCTGCTCCCCATGTGGATATTAAATTTATCATACGGAGGTTTGGAGAAGAGAACTGCTTCTACGGTAAATTCGTGACTTCAAAGAGGGAATCATTGACATTGTCACTTGAAGTATTTGGTCCTGTGGTAAGATTATCATCAATTTGGCAAGTTAATTCTACATAAAAGTCTCACATACGCGTCGATCAAGCTTGATTGAAAGATCTGGTTCATTCTATACGATATCAGCAGAGAGAATGTATTGCAACGAAACTTTTTGTACACAAAAATAGCTTCAGAATGCTTGCGTTCTTAAAATGGACTATATGAGTTGCGAAAGAGGTGTAACCTCTTTCACTCTCGGATCAAACAAAAGTCACAATGGTTGCAGCAACAGTTTGACCATAACTGGCAGACAGTGAGAGTTAGATTTCCATTCCTAACCCCACCACAATAAGTTCAATTGTGGCCCTGGCAAGGCTCGTTCAGTGAGAGCTTGAGATCGATCGTAAGCTTTTTTTGACTCTTTTATGCATTAATTAATATCGACTAGTTCCAACCTGCGATTCCCGAACTTATTGTCAGCGTAAACCTCAACCCGATAGGAGTTACAAATAAAACCGTACACACTGACGTTTAATAATGACAAACAACAAGCCGACCCAATTTTGATACCCGATCCAGTTTGGAACTGGATCAAAAACGAATTCGCTATAAGGCATTAGTGGTATCAAAGAGATGGCCAGTTCGGACTGAACTGGAAAGGATGTTCTCGCAAAAATCCTTATCGCGGAAACCCTTTGACGGACACTATGTGTTCAGAGGGCGCTAGGTCATGCGTTGTGTCTTTCTCCGATCAGACATTCCCCTGAAAATGGCAGAAACATCGGAGTGGTGTGTGCTAGTCCCGAGTGATACCGTTCCCAGTTTGAAAATCAAGCTGGATCGCCCCTGTTTTCAAGCGTTACAAGCGGTTCGTTCAGCTGTTTGAGGAAGTTTTCAAGCGTCAGTGAAGGGATCGGTTTCGGCATCCTAAGCCGAAGAATCCTTGCGCTGCCGAACGAATGTGAAGTGCAGATGTCTGTTTGTACTTCCCTGGAGCCATCAATTTGTGTGTGTTTGTCTGTTTGTCTGCAAATCTGCTAGTGAACATCGTGACGTTACCCCTTCTCTGTTTCCTGATGCGCTGTACATTGGGCTCGAAATGGTCAACTTTATCGCTGCCGTATATGCTGGATCTGGCGTCTCTATGGCACCACAAGTTTTTGTATAGGGATGCAATTAGTAGCGCAAGTCTTCTGACAAGTTATCTTTCATCGCCCGTACTTATATTCTTAAACATTTTTCTCTTTTCAGAGAGCGAGTAATGGCGCTATAAACATAAGCCATATGCACTAGGGCCATAGTTAATGCTTACGTCCCAATCATGTAATGAGAAATGTGCTTACGTCCCAATCATGTATTGAGAAATAGAGCATCACTTAACCTTCTCAGAATAGATGCTCCCAACGACCATTTTTAAAGAAATGTTTGTTCTGTACACCAAACAGGACATTCTGTTTAACTATTCTACGGACTTTTCATTTCCATTTTCCTTTGATATCTACTGAAGACTACGTGGGTTCCCCATGTCTTCTTAAGGTGAATACCAAATCTCCAACGGTTGCATGGACGTGAGCGATTTAAGAGTCTTATTCGTGGAGATTATCGCGTGAAGAAACGTATCAGTAACTGTAAACGTTCATGGTGACATGCAATGTCTTCAACGAATTATTCCTGATCGTAGCTCATTCACGGGGTGTGCACACGTCAATGCTACTTGATTGATCGCAAGTGGTGTAAAAATGAGAATGGCACTTTCCTCAACTCGAATTGACGGACCACTCACTCGCCAGGGGGTCAAACAGTGTTTGGCTCGATTTGGCGCAATTCCTGAACCTACTTATTTCATGCCATATATCTTCAATTTGCTTTAAAACAGCATGTTTCCAGAAAGAAAATAAGTAGGGCTTTAATTTGGCACGAAAAAAAAGTGACTGCCATATTGGATAACTACGACAGTCGAGTATTAGTACACGACACTGGAGAAGTCAGCACATTGTAGACGAAATACGCGTATCTGTCAAGATAAGCAATAAAGGTAGTTGAAATTAAGTGGAAATTACTAATCTTTCTTCTTATATTCTAGTTACAGGTAATCCACTAAAAGCCCACAATTTCCAGGATTCAAAAACAAAATTGTTTTTCTCATCATATGAGGCCATTATGCAGCAATTTCATCCTTCAATCGCTCCAATAATGCACAGTAACACTTGCTGTAGATGGTTTTATTCTTTTCGAGGTAGTCCACGAAGAGTATGCCATGACTATCCCAGAAAATCGACGCCAAAATCTTTCCCACCCATTGAGCCTCCCTAGACCACTTGCTGGTGTGTAATAGTGGATCCAGGTTTCGCCAAAAAAGTCAAAAAAAAGCAAGTCTAACTACGTGTTTTTGCATCCGGAGAATCTGTACTGAGTAATAAGGCGACAACGCCCTAACAGCATACTCCATGAAGCTACGAACGATCGAACAGTAGAGCACCTTAAAGGTGAATTGCTGCTCCATGTATTTTTTTTAATATCTTTTATCTCTCTCTCCGTCGCAGATTTACCTGACTATTAAAAATTGATGAATCTCTATTGTTAGTGAATGAAATCAAAATGTAAGCATATAAACTGATGTGATTTAACATTCAATATCTAGTACAGATTCTGAGTTAAATCAATTTTAAATTTTGAGGTAATGGCTGGCGTCGAGAATGCTTCAGCGTAAACCGTTAAGGGCATTCATATCAGTGAAACCACTTGTATTGTGACGGATAAATCGCAGTGCTGCCATGCTAATATGGTCGTTGAACCGTAGTTTCGTATGTACAATGACCCCTAGGTCACGAATTGCTTGAACAATCTCCATAGCTTCTGAGCTGATGGAGTAATTAAACTCTGTTCGGGATATGCCATCGGGTGAACGAAATAACGTTGCCTTTTTTGATGTTCAGTTTATTTCCATTCTCAGAGCACAATAATGGAAACTCGTCGATGTCAGCCTGAAGAGCGCATCCGTCGAGATGCGATATCACTTTGTAGATTTTTAGATCGTCAGCGTGGTGGAGTAGGCGCGATTTCAGGCGAACGCACAACTCATTCACGAACAGTATAAAAATCAGTGGTCCCATAACGCTTCTTTGCGGTACACCTGACGTGATGGGAAACCGCGTGACCGATCACCGTTCAATTTGCCAAAAGCGCTCCGACCAGATAAGAGCGCAGCCACTCGGCGATCCAATCAGGAAAGCCCAGATACTTCAGCTTGTCAATTGCAAGGGCGTGAGGTACCTTGTCGAACGTCTTCGAAAAATAGAAGTATATGGCAACAACTTGGTGACGATTCGCAATTCCCGTTGGTAGGAAATTTACGTAGGACATCAGATTCGTTTTCGTGAATTGCTTCTTAACAAAACCATGTTGAAAGTCAGAGGTCGGGATAAGGCGGAACGAGTTTTGTGAACCAATTGTTTGAACATCTTGGCCATACAGCATAAAATCGAAACACCTCTGTAATTTTCAACAGCATGTTTGTTACCAGCTTTGAAAATCGGAGTAATTGAGGCGAACTTCGCTGCCACTAGCAGCTTCTAGTTAAGTTGAACTGGTTGCATGGAGAATTTAAAATATCGATGGCAGGTTTGTCATTGCTCACACAGTTCCCTTGCAGATCAAAATCATCCACATCGCAGATTGATTTTCAATTTCTCCATTGCCTTGCTTGCTAGGGATTCCGTCGTAATTTGAACGCATCGGTAGTTGTACGACTGATTAGATTAAATTAAACTCTGGAACAGCTGATTGGTTCCGTATCCAGTAATCCATTCTCGTATTGTATAGACGGTGGAATTCTGTAACATATGTAGCATTTAAGGCGACTTAATTGCTTGATAGGCTGCCTTAAAGACGCTTTGGACCTGCTTATTGGTTACCTGGGTATGTTGCGGAAAGTTGGTAGTGATTCATTGATACTTTCTTTTTTTAAATCCTATTGAAAACGAGAAAAAAAAACAAGCAGAAACTCCAACCGTTTGCTTCATGTTACACAAGGAATAATGAAGTGTAATGGGTTGGAACTCTGTTCTCTTTTTCGTCAGTTTTTACCGCAGAAACTATCATCACGAATGAACTTGATTCCGCTGTTTGGACGTCTTTACGATCCTTGTAAACATGAATATTCAAAGTTCAAGTCCAGGTCGATGTACTTATCATCTTATTGAGTCTAAATAATGCAGCTTACGCAGCTCGAATATAAACCCTTTGTAAACTACTATTGTACCGTTCACACGAAAGAGGAAATTTTCTATCAAAGAAATAAAACTGAAAGGAACACCAAACTTACACACAGTCAAGTATCTGAGCGTTGCTCTTGACAGCAAACCAAATTGGAATCCACATCTAGAGCAAGTTGTTAGTAAGGCAACAAATACTCTTTGGATAAGTAAAAAAAAAAATTTGGTAGGAAATGGGGACTAAAACCACAAATGACCCACTGGATTTATTTAACGATTGTAAGACCCTGACGAACCTATGTATCGTTGGTTTGGTGGCCAAAAACCAAAGAAAAATCAACTCAAAATAAACTGGGAAGGCTACAAAGACTGGCTGCTCTCTCAATAACGATCGCGATGAGCAGCACACCGATGCTCTGCTTTATATGCTTCTGTTGCATAAATTTGTTCAGTTAGAAGCTGAAAGAAGCGCATTAAGGGTCCAACGGGCAAAGCTTTTTAAAGAAGGTGATCTTAATGGACATCTGAGTACTTTAATAATGATTGATATTGATTTTCTTGTAATAAATAATGAAGACTGGGTGGAGAAAAAATATCACTTCAGTCGCTTATACGATGTGACAAATCCTGCTCGTGATTTGTGGGAATTGGAGGGCCAAATATTCGTCCAGGATTGGACAATCTTGTGGGAGCAGGGATACCTGATACAGGAAAAGATGTCTCAATATCTATAGGTAAATAGCCAACCGTGTTTCAAGCAGAAATTCAAGCAATTATTGAATGTTCTGTAATATGCTTGAGGAGAAACTATAGACATTTAAATATCTGTATTATGTCTGATAGTCTAGCAGCACTGGATGCTTTAAAATCAGCAACATTTAATTCTAAACTTGTGCTTGGAATGTGCTTTGTCACTTCAAAAATTGCCTATCCAAACCAAGTTAACATATATTGTGTTCCCAGCCACTGCGGAATTCCAGGGAATCATCCCAACAATTCATAGGACCAGAACAATTCTGTGGAGTGTCTACCTGTTCTCTTAGAATGGAGATCAAGAAATGGGAAAAAATAAAAGTGGAGACCAACTGAAACAGCACATACAATCCGAACATTTCAATGACTCGCAAAATTATTGAATTATCAAAGAATGACCTGGTTTAATAACAGGGCATTGTCCATGCAAATTTCACCTGAAGCTAATAGGAAAACTTCAAGAGGATATATGTCGATTGTGTGGCATAGAAAAGGAAGACTCTCAACACCTGCTATGTTATTGTACAGCAATCTTTAGTAAAAAGCGTACATTTCTGGATGAGGGGCTTGCAGAAACCTTTGATATTTTGAATGCAGAGCCCAGCAAAGTAGTGCATTTTATTCCAAATGTAATACCTGGCTGGGAAAATGCTTTGAGTTAGTCCATGTGGGTCGCTTCAAACAATATTGTTTAATATTAAAACGAGGAATATATCACAACAGATCTAAGAAATTGTCGCAGTGATGAATGTACCCAACATGAAAAAAAAACATTGCAGCTTTATTTATTGGAAGTTTCACGCATTAAATCCTATAGGATTTGTGCTCAAAACAATTCAAAGTGACAGAGACTTCTAGAACGTGTAAGAAATTAAAATTTACCTATTTTTTACCTACCTATCTGAAGGTAGTAAAACTTGGAATATCTTAACGGAAAACCCACAGTTTCGTTTGGCTTTTTTATTGTAAAATTCTATGGGGAAAACAATCGGAAAAACCCATGGAGTAGAGGTAGATCATATAAATATTAAATTATGAACACCTCTTAAACTTGGCTCTTTAGACTGTGTCTCAATTCGCGAACTAATTTAAATTTTCAATTAAACTTGACAGATGGAAAATAATCGATTAAGTCTGCTACACGAGCTGACTAATTTCTGACAGACGGGAACTCAATTTTGACAGACATCTCATCCGAATCTCATGTTGATCAATCGCAAGTAATGTCAATCGATTATTTTCCATCGGTCAAGCTCAAGCAAAATTAAAATTAATTCGCGAATTTATGTACACAGCTGGCCCACTGTGCACCGGTGTCGAACTGTTCACCGCGCTTCGGCAGCCAGTCAAAACAACACCACCAACAACAACAAAACGAAGTACGAACTATAAACAATACCAGCAATAGTAAGAAAACATAAACCGCGCCCGGAATGTTTCACAGTGTCAGCCATCTTCGAGAGCCACAGCCCCAGCACATGAAACCGGACTCCCGATTGTCGTCTACTTACCTCGGGTCTTCATACTGCACAAAAATCAGCTGCCGGTTGGACGGCGGACGATGCACATTTTTCACCTCGCCATACTGCGACGCTATGCGGTAGACCAGCTCGTCGTCCACCTTGTTATCCCAGGCGCTGAGCATAATCCGTCCCGGTTGGATACGTTCGGCGGAAACGGCACCGGCGTTGTCGTTGCGAGGCATCACGATTAGCACAATTATTTAATTATTACGGTGAATAAGGTGAAGAAAACTTCAATCAGACACAACTGTGTGGTGGAATTATTGATTCCAAGAACTTGCAGTAAGACAAGATGACAAAAGACTGAGAAAAATAATTCGGTTGTCAGAGAGACGATCACAAAAACCTGCAGTAGAAAAGACAAACCACGCCAACCGGACGATGAAACAAGACTAAATTGATTGTGGTGGTAGAGCGTAGAGATGAGACATTTGGAAAATGGAACGAAATACATGCTTGTCAAATTTTCGTTAAAACAGAGTTGCCAGAGTTACTTTCCAGATACCGACTTCGTTTTCGAAAATCACGGAGAAACCAAACTACCCAAAATTAAGTCATTTTCACTCATCGGGACAACAAAATGTAAACTGTAACCGGCCAGCACACAATAATGGTTAAAAATGTACCCATTTTTTATAGCAAATGAAGCTGTCAAAAATGGTTACTTTTAAAATCAAAATGAAAACAAACATTAAACATTAAAATTTTTATCGAATGAATCCGCCTTCTGTTCATATCGAGATATTGAAATCGCATTTTGGAATGATAGATGAAAGCGGACGACGATTTTCTAGAAACTAGATGAAATTCCTTTGAATTTTAAGTAATTAATAATACACGCTGTGAGTTGATCTCCCGTTCATATTCGAATGCATGCTGTGTGTGTACAATCTTATAATCATTGGCAATGGTATTATGGAAGAAAACTGTTTACAGCAATCCCTCAAGTGACCATTGGAAGCAGCTTTGATCCGAGAGCTAGAAAGTGATAGCTCTACTGCAGATCCAGCAACCCATTTAAGAATGTCTGAAGAGGCACGCCCAATCAGATTCGAATGCATGCTGTATGAATATCATAATTCCAAACGCATATCATTCCAAATGGGTATAGAAACATTCCATTTTTCATCATTTGATAAAAACCTATCAATCGCTTTCAGAACTGGATACAGCACTAATAATGAATGGAAACCCGACCGCTACTAACGAAGTTATGGTGGAACGTCTCCTGACTCCTCCATCCATGATCAACTGCAGTGGGAGTGAAAGTTTAAACAAATTAATGCCGTTGAATTTAACTCTAACCATACCTAAATGATGTACACAGTTTTGAAACAAACATCATATAGAACATGGTTGATTGTCAATCTAAACATAGATGATCGTCATACGAACCTAACTATAAGACAGTCATCTGATTTCCAAAAGCTTTTCGTTTGAGGGCTCAACCGATTTACTTCTCAGACGATCTTGGGATGATGTTTGGGTTCAATAAAGGCATTATTTTTAGTTTTGGATTTTGGATCTCCCATCATACAACAAACCGCTTTTAGTTAAAATTTCATTTGAATTTTCTAGAAGCATTTTAAAATTTTCATCCTATACTTTAACGTGGGAACTGTCCGATTTATCACCACTCAGTGTCTTCTTTTTTTTCAACCTGAGTTCGCGAATTAATTTAAATTTTCACTTAAACTTGACAGATGGGATATAATCGATAACTTTTTCATTAGAGCCTAATGCCTGGGACAGACATACAACGTACAGCGTTGTACTCCTTTAGTCTAGTACGTGTTTTTCGGTACTGGATTAAAGTATTTGACAGTTCGTACAACGCTGTACGTTGTATGTCTGTACCAGGTATAACTGACAAACGTAAACAATGACTTTTTCCGCGAATTTCCCGTCATTGAAAATTTGCCTAATCAATTCACCGCGGTCATTTCGGTCAGCTATCCGAAGGAATTTGAGGCTTACATGGGTAGCCTTTTAGCAAAGGGAAATTTACGGAAGAAGCCATTGTTTACGTTTGTCAGTTAGGCCCTAACGAAAAAGCTTTGTCGAATTAGTAAACATCAATCGGATTCAAGCCAATGTTGACTGTTTGTCATCTTCCAACTAGGAACTACCTTCACTCACTTTTGAGTAGCCATAAAGCTGAGATCACACTGTTTGACGAAACGCCAAATATTTGGCAAATTTGGTCAAATATATTTGATCAACGTGTGATCGCCAAATATATTTGACCAAATAATGCTACGGCAAATGTTTGGTTTGTGTTTGTCATTCCAATTATTTGGCGATTTGTTAAATAGTATGATAGCCTTTGTCAAATATATTTGCTCAAGTCTAGCAAATAATTTATTTGACACTCTGGAAATTCTTGTGTGGCAAACATGAGCAAATTCATACACAGAAAAAACTAAGCAAATTCATACACAGAAAAAAATCCACTCTGAAAACAATCCGTTCATGTTATCGTGATTCTGTTCACGAATGATTAAGCATAATCACAAACCATTCCACTACCATTTCGCTTATTGTTGACGGCCGTTACCGTGATTGTTACGATATTAACCCTTAGCACAAATATAATAAGTCTTGCAAAATTTAAGCAAACGAAGCTCGGCCAAGGAGTAAAAATTAATGTTGTTACGTGAAAATATTAACAGATTGCTCAGAATATATTTCAGAGACCTCCAGGATATCATAGAGCTCAACGAAATCTTCTAAATATTTTTTCAAGACTACAGGATGCAATTATGTTGAAGGTCTTCAGTTCAACAGCTCAACAGTTTAAATCACGTTCCGTTTTATAGATACCAGTTTGCTCAGAAACTATTTCCAAGTCGTTCAGTGTTTCAAAGAAAAGCCCTGTGCATATTTCAAGACTTTAAGATGAACAGCGATTTAATACAGTATAATAACAAATACAGTCCCCCCTTAGCTCAGTCGGCGAAGGCACACCATGCTGGAGGTTGCTTATACTTGCCACACAATCCTACTACTTCTCTGAAATTATGGGACTTCTTTGCTGCTTTGGAACTTCACTAAAGTTCTCGAGACTTCACAGAAGTTCTCTGGAAATGGGTTTTCCCAGTTCTCAGAAGTTCTTTTAACTTCATTGTAATTCAATTATATTCTCGGGACTTTTTTGAAAACCTCGGGACATAGTTGGAATTATACAGCTTTTTAAGTTTAACAAAAAACTTCCCAACTTAATTACAAAACTGTTTATTCAAAAGCAGTGCGACAGATAAACAACCAAATATATACATGGAAATCAATGACGGGGGCTTGAAATAACAATCTCGATAGTTGATACTTATATTAAACACATTTTTGTTTCAACCACGAAATATGTTTAGTTCAAAGTGATTTATGAATTGAATCAACCATGCTTCATAGTTAAAGAGCCATCACTTTTACATATCTGTCATAGGGTTAAATCAAGACATAAATTTTATAATTTCATCCAGTGTGTATGCTTGAAGCAACTATACAGAACAATAAAGACAACAACTTGGTAGTTTTCAGTTCGCTTCCATATTCATCGTGGCGTCCGAAGTGGAAAAAATATTTGAAGAAAGGTCTTAAAATTATATTCAACGCCTATTAACTTACGTCATGTAAACGAAAAGATGTATATTCGAATGTGTTAGTTTATTGAGCTTAACTGTACTATCAGCGGGCGGATGAAATATCATTGATTGAATAATACTTTTTCTTCGTGTATTTGCAAACAGTGTAATACGTCATCAAACATATTTGATGAACGTTATTCAAACATCGATTAATATATTTGGCCAAACAATTTTGAGTCAAATATTTGCCAAAAATAATCTAAGTGTGATAGCGAGGACAAACAACTTTACAATCAGCATTATTTGGCAAAACTTAACGAGACAAATATTTGGCGTATTGTCAAACAGTGTGATATTAGCTTAATGTTGACTGATTTGAGTCAAACGTTCACGCTCAAAACACCCTCTCTTTCTTTCGTATTGCTATCCCATTTTTTTCACACGGAAAAGTTACTCAATTTTCGTAAAAAGTGGATCTAGTCAAATATTAAGTATGTTTCCGTGTGAAAAAAGGGATAGTAATACGAAAGAAAGAGAGAGTGTTTTGAGCGTGTTGTCAGTTTTGGGTTGTTTGGAAAATTTTCCAAAAGAAAACGTTTGATTTTACTTATTTTTTTAGTAAAGTGGATTAACAAATTTTATCGTCATATTTTACCTGAAATTTGGTTTAAACTGCTCTCATTAGGCTGCAAGCAAACGCGGTAAAAAGAACTGTAAAAAAATAAGTAATTATTAACGTTTTCCCCTTCTTTCCAACAATACTGTTTACCGATAATTTCAGTATGTGCACTTTTGTGCGGTTTTCGGTGTGTTTTTTACCGACTTTTCCGTGTTCTTGTCGTAGCGAGAGCGTTGTGCCTGGAACAGACATACAACGTAAAGCGTTGTACTTCTTTAGTCTAGTACGTGTTTTTTAGTACTGGATTAAAGTATTTGACAGTTCGTACAACGCTGTACGTTGTATGTCTGTTCCAGGTATTGGACTCCTTTAGTCTAGTACCTGTTTTTTGGTACTGGATAATGCATGGGACAGACATACAACGTACAGCATTGTACTCCTTTAGTCTAGTACGTGTTTTTCGATACTGGATTAAAGTATTTGACAGTTCGTACAACGGCCAGCGTTGTATGCCTGTCATAAGTATAATACTTATGACAGACATACAACGCTGACCGTTGTACGAACTGTCAAACACTTTAATCCAGTACCAAAAAACTCGTACTAGACTAAAGGAGTACAACGCTGTACGTTGTATGTCTGTACCAGGCATAAAGCATTTGACAGTCGTACAATACTGTTCGTTGTATGTCTGCCCCAAGTATTATTCGCATAAAGGAAAGTCGATGAAGAGAATCCATCAACGTAGATTGACCCTTTTGAAATTTTGAGCGAAAAAGGACGAGTCCCAGTTGAAAAAGGAAGAAGATACCGAGTGGAGATAAATCCGACAGCTCCATCAGGATTTTTCTTCCATCATACAACATACCGCTTTTAATATGAATTTTATGATTTTTTTAGAAGCATTTTAAAATGTTCGTCCTATACTTGGCAGCTGTAAGATGTATCACCACTCTGTGTCTTATTCTTTTTTCAACCTGCACAGAGCCATATTTGATAGGGGAAGGTCGATTTATTATGTCACGCAGTAAGGGGGGAGGAGGGTTTTGGGAAACCGTGACGATCCATACAAAAAAATTTGAAGGTCCATACAAAAAACGTGACAAGGGGGGGGAGGGGTGGTTATGAAAAGTCAATTTTTGCGTGACGTAATTAATGGACGTTCCCTAGTCAATTTTACCATTATTGGGGGGTTAGGATGACTATTGCATGATAGTGCTTTTTACCCGACTATGATCGTGGTAAAAACGACCATTGAAAATAGTTGATCCAACATTTGCCATAATGTCGGAATAGTCTTCGCTACCATGATCATAGTCAAGAATACCATGAAGTGGTGAATTCGACCATTTTCATGGTTATTGTAACCATTATATGCGATAGTCATCTTGACCATGATTTAATTGTCGGTATAACGATCGATTTTTTTCAGAGTGGATTCGTTAGATACACGCTATTCTGAAGCTACTCACTGCGTTCAAAATAACTCAATCCCGCCAAAAGATAACTAACTCGGAAATGCGTAAACGGACCTTTACTCAAGTTCGAGTTAAAGAGCCTGTGGAGGAACATGAGTAATGTTTACGCAGATGTTGTACGGGTAAACTTGCGCGAACATCTAGTTAATTAAATCTTATTAATTTCTAAACTAAACAAAGGTTTTATTTTTAATTTTTTTATTTTTAATAACGAATTCGTTAGTACTACCTAAGCCACGTGCGACGCTGGCTGAGCAGCTGCTTGAACTCCACATTCCACAAAAGGACATTTTAGTATTTAGTGTATGAGAGATTATTGGTGTTATTCTCACAACGACTCCTTGTTTCTTTGACTGAAAATTTTGAATCGCTCTAAACTAACCAGAAGTAAGAAAAAAAAATAGCTTGGCTAAACCCCAAATTACTGCTTGTGATCTAGCTGCTATCCAAAATTTAAATATATTTCATATAAGAACTAACTTGGAGCTTTGAAAAGAACTTGTCTACCTCCTATCTAGTGGGTTTATATTTTATTTGCTGTTCCTTTCCACTTATTTAAAGTGTGGTATGAAGGATAAAACCTCATCACCTCGCATTTCAACCGATTAGAACCGATGCGCCGTCTTCAAACTTTACAAACAAGGAGGTTATACGAAAACAACGACCGTATGCTTTTGTATATGACTCATCTAACACTGCTACTGCTATAAGCCACATGGATAGGTTTATTCTATTGCTTCTAATAGTGTATTCCAAAGCGGGCCCTCCGCGTCCTATCTCGAATATACATGCTTCTCATCATCACTCTTCAGTTACACTTGTCGGTGCCTATGTGCTTCATTTCGAACAGTCAGATAATCCTGATCATAACATTCACCCTGTTCGAAAATAGAGCCACGAAAATGAAACGTGATTGAAAGTAAAAAGTCCAAGAGTGAATTGCGACCTAACCCACCAGTATCACACCTGATGTTAGTGCCTTTACATAAACGTTCTACAACGTGGTGGTGAAAAAATGACTAGAATTTGTGATACTTTCACTAATGGTCAAATTCTTGGTCTCATATGCACATGCACATGCACGAGATGGATGACTTT
Organism: Aedes japonicus; assembly: GCA_034211315.2. Lineage (NCBI taxonomy): Eukaryota > Metazoa > Arthropoda > Insecta > Diptera > Culicidae > Aedes > Aedes japonicus. The sequence goes on along the minus strand of JASCZW010007516.1, from coordinate 94,783 downwards.
AATTCATGAGACTATTAAAGCAGAGCTGACCGACATAGAGAAGAATTGTTCTACGACCTCAAGGCTACTCCTTTGATAGCCTTTGATTTTTTCTCAGCATCTGTCCTAAATAACACTTTTCGATGCTCTTTGTTCAGTTCGAATGGTCTGATCCCTATCTTAATAATATGTTGTTATCGGTCACCCACAATAGATACGTTTGCGTTCCGTTGACGTAAATTTGACAGAAAACCTATGGAAAAACTGTCAATTTCACGCAAACGCATCCGCAACGTATCAATTGTGGGCCAGCCATTAGATTTAGTGCTTCGATCACAGTTGTCGTACAGAACGCAAATTTTAATCTATAGATAGGGTATGTGTCCCTTAACTCAGTCTATTATGCAACTTTTTATTATAAATCATAAAGTTTTTAAGCTGTAAGCGAGATTCAACTAGTTATGCAACTTCGTCCCATTCGATGGATTTATTACAAAATGCAGTCTTGGTACGGTTTTTTTTTAAATTTTATGAATAAAGGCATTGCAAGCTGTATTCGATTTGCTTAACACAACATTTCACAACACAAACTAAAGTTAAGCTGCCTCAAAACACTTAAGTGATGTTCAAATATGATTCATCAGCCATTCAACAATGAAAACATTATAATTCACTATACAATGATTTTGTTCCTTCGGTTTGTGTTTAGATGAGCCACTTGGATATAAAAAACCGCAAATTCATGCATTTCCACTTGAAATTTTACTAATAACTACGTTTTTACTACGTTATTGATACAACAGCCATAGTTGGGAACATACAAAAAAATGTCCTCAACATACGGTCTACGATTTTCTTGTAAAATCATTGTTATTTTGCACTTGGCTATTTCTGCACACCCAAACTGCATTACTTGCTTCATCGATTCAATTAAGCCAAATTTAGATCACTTGAAGATCGTGTAGATCATCTGTTCAGCTTAACCAGTGAAATCATGGTGCCCCAAAAGTTCAAGAAATCGAAAATTACGCGGAAGTGAACAACTATAAGTCGATTGATATTGTCTCAATTGCTTCGGATTACATCGGTCATCCTAATAGCAACATGATGTTGATGATTATCGCTAAATTAATGACACATTTGTTACATAGGCCGAATAAAGGAGCTAGGCTAACATTACGTCCCATTACCCTATATCTATATAATAAAAATGAGTTGGGGTTTCCTTTGTCACGATTTAACTCGCGAGCGGAAGGACCGATCGGCGTGAAATTTTGTATGCAGAGATTTTTGGGACCGGAGAATAATCTTATGATGCTTTGAGACCCCTCCCTTCACTGGAAAGGGGGGCTCGCATACAAATGAAATACAAATTTCTACACAACTCGAGAACTAATCAAGCCAAAGAAACCAAATTTAGCATGTGTGAGTTTTTGAAGGCAAGAAAGGTTTTAATGGTAGCTTGAGAACCCTCCCCGTCATAAAAAGGGGGGCCCCCATACAAATAAAACACAATAATCTGCATAACTCGGGAACTAATCAAGCAAACGGAACGAAATTTAGCATGTGGTGGTTTTAGAAGACAAAAAAATGTTCTATGTTGATTTTAGACCCTCTCCCTTTCTAAAAGGGGGGAACCTATTCAAATGAAACGCAAATCCTTGCATAACTCGAGAACTAATAAGAGAAATAGAACCAAATTTCGCTTGTGGAAGTTTTTGAAGGAGGGAATTGTTTCTATGGTGATTTGAAACTCTTCCGTCATATGAGGAGGAAGGGGGAGGGGTGCTTTCAAACAAATGGAACCCAAATTTCTGTATAACTCGAGAATTAATCAAGCAAATGGAACCAAATTTGGAATGGACAAGTTTTTAAGGCATGAAATGTTTTTATGGTGGTTCAAAGCCCTTCCTTCCTCTAAAAAGGGGGCTCTCATACAAATGAAACAAATTTCAACCAAACATGAGAACTATACCTACTGCTTTGTATTCAGTGGTTTTTGGGTCCGGGAAAGCATCTTATGATAGTTTGAGAGCCCTCCCGCTTCTAGAAAGGGTGGGATCCCATGTAAATGAAAAACTATTTTCTGCAAAACTCAAGAACTAATCAAACAAATGGAAGCAAATATGGCATGTGGAGGTTTTGTAGGCAAGAAATGTTTCTACGGTGGTTTGCGACCCCAAGCAAAAGAAATCAAATTTAGCATGTATGAGGTTTTTAAGGCAAGAACGGTTTCAATGATGGTTTCAGATTCCTCTTCGCCCTGAAAGGGGGGGCTCCTATACAAATGAAATACAATATTCTGTGTAACTCGAGAACTAATCAAGCAAATTGAACCAAATCTGGCATGTGGAGGATTTTGTAGATGAATATTGTTTCAATGCTAATTTGAGACCCCTCCCTTTTCTGAAGGGGGGGGGGGGGGCTCCCATACAAATGAAACACAAATTTATGCATAACTCGAGAACTAATCAAGAAAATGGAACCAAATTTGGCATATGGAGGTTTTTGAAGGAGAGAAATGTTTTTATGGTCATTGAGACTCTTCCGCCTTTTGAAGGGGGGGGGGGGGCTCTCACACAAATAAAACACAAATTTCTGCATAACTCGAGAACTAATAAAGCAAATGGAATCAAATTTGGCATGTGGATTTTTTTGAAGGTCAGACATATTTCTATGGTGGTTTGAGACCCCTTTGCCCTCTGAAAGGGGGGGGGGGGGGCTCTCATACAAATGAAACGCAATTTTTTGCATAACTCGAGAACTATTCAAGTAAATGAAACCACACTTGGCATGTGGGGGTTATTGGAAACAGGATTTTTATTTATATTAAAATGAATTTCTGTCTGACCGATCGTAGTGAAAATATGTATGCAGGTATTTTTGAGGCTGGGGAAAGTTCTTATGATTGTTTGAGACCGCTTCCTCCTTCCGGCTCGCATACAAATGAATCACAAATTTCTGCATAGCTTGAGAACTAATCAAGCAAATGGAATCAAAAATGGTATGCGGGGTTTTTTGAATGCAAGAAATGTTTCTATGGTGAATTCAAACACAAATTTCAACCAATCCTGAGAATTATCCGGGTAACTAAGCCACAAACTGTGTATTGTCTAGGTAAGAAGAATGTTCTGATAGAAGTTTGAACTCCTTATTACTCAAAAAAAAAACTCATTAAAAAAAGCGTCAGTTCTATGTAATGTTCATTCATTTAGTTGCAGGCGTAGCAACGCTCGCACCGGGATCAGCTAGTCTATATAAATAAAAATGCGTTGGGGTTTCCTTTGTCACGATTTAACTCGCGAGCGGAAGGACCGGTTGGCAAGATTTTTGCTTTGTTGGATTCGTTTTGGACACCGGAAGGTTCTTATGATGGTTTGAAACCCCTCCCTTCTCTGGAAAGGGGGGCTCCCATACAAGTGAAGCACAAATTTCTGCATAACTCGAGAACTTATCAAGCAAAGGAACCCAAATATAGCATGCGGAAGTTGTCGGAGGCAAGCAATGTTTCTATGGTAGTCAGAGACCCCTCCCCTCTCTAGAAAGGGAGGCTCTCGCACAAATGAAACAGAAGTTTCTGCATATCTCAAGAACTAATCAAGCAAATGGAACCAAATTTGGCATGTGGGGTTTTCTGGTGGAGAAAAATATTTTTATGGTGGTTTGAGACCCCTCCCCTCTCCTAGAAGGGGTGCTGTCATACAAATGAAACTGTAGTTTCTTCATAACTCTAGATCTAATAAAGCAAATGGAACCAAATTTGGCATGCGGAGATTTTAAAGGCAATAAATGTTTCTACGATAGTTCGAGACCCCTCCTCTCTCTCAGTTAGGTTAGAGGCGGTGCTCCCATACAAATGAAACAATAGCTTCTACATAACTCGAGAGCTAATCATATAAATAGAGCCAAATTTGGCAGGTAGAGGTTTTTGAAGGCAAGAAATGTTTCTAAGGTAAATCGAGTGGTTTGATACCTCTCCGTCCTCAAAAGAGGGGGTTTCAATACAAATGAAACACCAAATTCTGCATAACTCGAGAACAAGTCAAGCATATGGAAGCAACTTTGACAGGTGGAGGTTTTTGAAGGAGAGAAATATATCTGTGGTGGTTCGGGACCCCTCCTCCTTCTGAAAGGAAGCGGGGGAAGGGGGAGGTCTTCACACAAATGAAAAACATTTTCTTCATAAATCGAGAGCCAATGAAGCAAATGATATCAAATTTGCCATGTTGAGGTTTTTGGAGGCGAGAAGTGTTTCTATGGCAGCTTAGGACCCCTCCACCTTTTAAATGGAAACGGGGCTCCCATACAAATTATACATAAATTTCTGTATAACTCGAGAACTAATCAAACAAATGAAACAATAATATATATATATATATATATATATATATATATATATATATATATATATAAATAATCATAAAAATTTGTATGCAGGGGTTATTGCGACTGGAGAAGATTCTTATCATTGTTTGAGATTCCTTCTCTTATACAAATGAGACACAAATTTTTGAATAACTCGAGAACTAATCAAGCAAATCGAACCAAATTTCGCATGTGAGGGTTCTTAAAGGCAAGAATGGTGGTTCGAGAACCCTCCTCCTTCTGAAGGGGGGGGGGCTTCAACCAAATTTAGCATGTGGGTTTTTTTTTTTTTTTTTTTTTTTTTAAATTACAGGTTGCACCATCAGAGCTCACTTGTCAAGGCCTGTATCTGCTCCGATTGATCCATCACTCAGACGCTATCAGACGAAGGTAACCAATGTCGGTCAGATAGGCACTGTTGACGTTTGAGTAACGGGATCAATCAGCAAAGTATTTAGAATCAAGAGGTTGACTCACCTGTTTATGTTGGTTCTTACCTACCCTCCTTCGAATGGGGATTATAACATGTCATTTAGATGATGTTGATTCTCTGTTTGTTGGTGTCGTTGTCATCAGTTGACTGGAATTGCTGAGCTTTTCTTCATTTCGAGTTGTTTGTTTTGTTGTTCTTGGTGGTTCCCTTGTGGTTACAGCAGATCGACGTCCTCGTCGAACTCCTCTCCTAACATCGGTGGATCCTCATCGTTGAAGCCTTCGAAGTCTGATGGGACAAGATCCTCGCTTTCGCTATCCCTGTCTGAGTCGCTACTTGTTTCAAATTCGGACTCAATCATGCCATCATACAGGCTTTTAGTTAGCTGCTTGATTCGATATTTATCCGTTGCTGCATCCTGCCATACTTCGATAGGAATTTTGCTTCTATCGATGTCTTGACGAATACACGTCTTCCAGGTGTACGCAGGTCTTCCGATTTTCTTTGGTTCTGCTATGTTGTAATTGAGGGCCGTTCTCAAGATTCCTCCTGGGTCGCTCCGCAGAATATGTCCATAATAATTTAGCCTCTGTATTCTTATCTTATTGTTCACCGTGTATCCTCCGAGCCAGAGGGCTATGTGGCCACTACTGTTATCATGTTGATTAATCTCAACGTTGCCACCGTCATTCCCTTCATCATCGCGCTGGTTATTCGAAGGCTCGTTCTCGTTTTCATCGGTTCTATTCATTTCGGTATCCTTTTGACATAGATTATGAAGACCCAGCAGCATCTCCTGTTCCATCCTGCGCAACGAGTTTCGGTTCCGTTCGATCAGCGTGCTCACCTCCAATGAATAAGTTACCACCGGGGTGATTAGACAATGGTAAAGTTTCCTAACCACACTCCATGTTAGGGGATGTTCTTTTAGAAAAGAGCACAGATGATGATACGTTTTGTAGGCTTTCTTTATTCGCTCAGCCGTTGTGGCTCCTCTTGTGAGACTGCTAGTTATATATGCGCCTAGATATCTCAGAATGGAGACTACAGGTAGCTTATATTTTCCAAAAGAGGCCGTGGTTTCTGATATTGTTTGTGTATCTGGAATCTCTAAACAGCACCTTCGTTTTTTTAGTGTTAATCTCCAGTCCTACTGACATCAACAGCGGTTCCAATATACCAATGAGCCTCTCCACTTCGTCAGCATCCTCGCAAATGAATAGAAGATCATCGGCATACCCTAGAATGCATGGAAACTCTATCCTAGATCCATGAGCCAACTTGATTTCCGGAATGAGTTCCTTAACTGACTGAAGTACGTGGTGTAACATAAGGATGAACAACTGTGGACTCAGCGGACAACCTTGTTTGACTCCTTTTAATTTCTTGATAGACTTTGTTCGCTGGCCAAACCATTGTACCGAAGTAGTTTCTCTCAAGCAGGCTTCTATTATTCGGTTGATAAGTGCTTTTGAAACACCTAGCTCAGACAAAATGGTTGCTGCTTTTGAGACATCTAACCTATCGAAAGCTTGTTTCAGGTCCAATGAAACCAATACCGTTTGTTGTTCTTTCCTCCACCGCTCATCCAGAATACGACGAAGCACAAATACTTGGTCCACTGCGCTCCGATTTCGTTGAAATGCCATTTGGTAGCCAGGCCAGAGGGCCAACTTGATCAGTAAGCCGTTTGAGCAGTAGTCTTGCGTAGATTTTGTATGCTGTTGAGCATAACGTGATGCATCTATAATCCTCTGTAGTTTTTGGGTTTGGAATGTTGGGAATAGGGACTTGAACTGTCTGTAATCATTCTTTGGGGACCTGGTTCGTTCTGAAAAATTTGGGCCATGAGTTCTGTCAGCTTCACAAGCAGCTCCTCTGATCCATATTTGAAGAACTCGTTGTATAGGTTGTCCTGTCCTGGCGCACTGTTATTCCTGGTTTGCCATATAATAGACCTTATTTCTTCCAGTGTTGGTTCAGGGCCTGCTTCACGGTCGTCGTCCTCGATTATCAGTCCAATTCCCCTTTCCGCGTTAGAGTTTGCCATTTCTCTGAGTCGGTGGTCCCACTGTTGAATGCTGATATACTTTCTGTCTGTTGACTCCTTCTGTCTCTTGTTTTGTTTTATAAACCGGAACGTTTTGGTCATTTTAGCAAGGGGGTTCTCCTTATCTATACCTAACAGGAACTTGTTGACTTTCTCAGCGCAGTGTTCCTGGTATGCTTTTTGTTTTTCTGCTCTTGCTTGCCTAGCAGCTTTGTTTAGAGCAGGATTCTTCCTGTCCTCTAGCCGTTTTTGTTGAGCCAGGAAATAGCGTTTGGCAGCATCGATTCTACGAAGAGTTGGTGGTGATCCTTGACTTGCGAGTGTTTCATTCGCCGCGGAGACGACAGATGACTCAATTTTAGTCCAAGCGCTTTCGATGTCTGTGGCCTGTTGACCAGGATCTTAGTAGTTTCCGATCTACGTTTTCTTGAAACTTCTGTTGAGTCTCATTATCTTTCCTTAAAATTTCCAAATCAAATCTTAATCTCTTTGATGGGTTTTCCGACTTACTTCGGTTTCTGTCTGTTTGTGATGGAGTTGTACCCCGCCTTAATGTGCATGAGACAATTTTATGGTCGCTGATAATTGCTGGGTCGAAGTAGGCTCTGATTTTGGGAATTCGCATAAAAGGCATATTTGTCATTAAAACGTGATCCAATTGGGACTCAGATTTACCATTTGTCCAGGTGATATTTACTGAGGGTAATGTGCTAAAGGTTAGATAATTTTTCAGCCTGAATCCGTGCATAAGATATTTTAACGCCCATCCATTTGGATTACATTGATCGTGCCACAAGTTGTTCCCAATCAGTGACTTGTCGTCTTCAGACAGGTCGTTCTTCCCAATTCTTGCGCTCATATCACCTAATATGATAATGCCTTCTCGGAACTTTCCTCGCAGATTTAGCATATACGCTCTCAAGATGCTGAACTCCTCATTTTCAGCCAGCGTACCACTTCTAGCGTATGTTGACACCATTATCACTCTTTCTCCAAATATATCACACATATATGAACAAGAATTACTGCTGATTCTTCGGAACTTATTCTCCTGGATGATACACTTTGCCACCACAATCCTTCTGTATTCACATTAAACCATATGTAATTTTTCGACTCTACGGTGCATTGTGCTAGTCGGGTTTCCTGTAATGCTATTATCGAGTATCTGTTGCTTATAAAGTGGTTATCCATTACATTCCGTTTAGCTTCCTCCGAGCATCCTCTTGCGTTCCAACTAGCAATGATGAACTTATTAAATTTAGCATGTGGGAGTATTTGAAGGCAAAACATGTATCGACGGTGGTAAACGATATTTAAGAAATCAAAATTTCTAGCAGCAGAGGTGGGTCTAAATCCGGTTAAAAAAGAAAGCCACTTACCTGTAAGCCTGGTGGTGTTGAGGGTAGCTTCGTCACCGGGTTGATCATCAGGGATTTCAATGGGGGCTACAGCATGCGCTACTTCAACAATGGAAACAACAATGGAATGAGGATAGCCTCCTCGGGTTACTCAGCATACGGGAAACATTCATCATGGAGTTTAACACCTCTGGTAATTATATGTTTTCTTGTTGATTACCGTTACGCGGTACAATCGCCGGCTGAAGGATTCGGTCTTGGATCCAAAGCACCTCTTGCCACTGCGTTTTCCGATCCGCTGCTTCCAGCGACAGAATTCGTCTTCGTTACTTGAGAAATTTTCTAACTGCTTCTAGAATCTTCTATTAAAATTGAACTTCAAGGCTTCCGGTTATGAAAACTTTTCTAGGCCTATACCCTCTAGCAAAGTGAAACTAGGTCTTGTAGTTTTGACAATCGGTAACGGAGTGAATATATCTCGAGTACTTTTTCAAACAGACGTTTCTGATTTTGTAAACAAAGAGGGAAAGAGTAAGATTCATAAGTTGAATTCTTGAAATCCTCAGCACTTTTATGCATATTAGGACCACCAACACAAGAAATAACATTTCTCTAACATGATGGTGATGCTACTTACCGTGAGTTTGCTGAGAGAAATTCACGTTAGAATTTTACTTGCCCTCTTTGTTTATAAAATCATATACGTCTGTTTGAAAACGTACTCGAGATTTTATTGATCTTTATAACAAACTTCGGTTGCTACGCAAATCGTGGATTACTTGATCGCCAACACAAAGATTGTGGCCTGCGAGCGCTTGTTGGCCTAGAGTAGGTTTTCTCACAGATCCGTCAGGAGAACAACGGTCTGCAAAAGGAAATAAATATATTTGATTTCACCTGCATACTTCCTGACTAGAGTCACGTCGTTATTGGCCAGTGGATTCTCCCCAGATTCAGGCTTCCTATGGTCACTGCCTGATGCATTCATGTGTTTCAAAGTTTTCTTGTGTACGGGTCGACCTTTCCGGCATCTTCGGTCAGCTGCCGTTTCTGGACTGTCTCCAGTTTCCGGTCCTTCTCTGCCAGATTCTCAAGTGCCCTTAACAGTGGATCATAGCTGCAGCGTAGAGTTAGGAGTTACCAAATCACGTCCTTGACTTGAGTTGCCGCAATGAGCTCTCTTGAACGATCCGTCCTTCTTGCGAAGCCGCGCCAATTGCTTCCTCAATATTGTTTGGCTAGAATCAGACCTCTTCGCAAAGTTTTCCTCCAGGGCCTTCCACATTTCAGCCGCCGTTTTCTTCTCCCGGAAAATTTTATAATTTGCACGAGCTGCACTGTCCAAAGCCAGTAGTGGTTGTCCTGACTGCACAGAAGATACTTCAACACTTCAACACAAGCAGACGCTATAAGTACTTCCCGAAAAGATAAACCATCAAAAAAGACCCCCGCCATGGACCCCATCACTTTCGGACAGTTCAGGAAAAAACGTAAACAACTTGCTTTGATTAAATTCAATTTAGAACGCTTGTTTTTTTATTCAGTCGAACCCCGCCGGAAACGCGCCGACGGTTTCCGCTTTTCCTAGTGATTTTTGTGCACTGAAATCTTTTCCACAGAAAAGAACGAACGATATACGGAAAATATATGTACAGTCTTATAGCATTTTTTGTTGTTCATATAAGTTAAAATCTGAGTTCTATACATTACGAAAATTTACACTAACGAATAAAATAATTAATTTAAACGCAATCGGCTTTTTTCTCTCTCTTTCTCTCTCTCTCGCTCTCCCTTTCGTTTTCATTCGGGGAGTTCTATACGTCTTATTCTCTCGCACTTACAAACTAATAAGGGTATCAAGCTATTTTTGCACTTATTTTTGTTGTGTCTAATTTAAAAAGAATAAAATGACATTTAACACACATTCCTTTCCTCGTTTAAATATATATTAATCTATGATGCTTTTTACATTTGTATTAATACGTTCAGTCGGGAATTTGTATTTCTTATTCGTTGACATGTTCGAATTTTTTTTTTGCTCTCCATGGAGGTGGTAGTTCTAAAACAAACTGCACGAAACGTTGGATTTTTCTCTTTTTTTGTCACACAGAATATAGAATTGGGAATTTTCGTGCATCCAGCGAAACCGAAAGGCAGCCTACTTTGCGACAGCTAACATAAGGTAGCGATAAGGGAGAGTTGAATTTGTCTTGGACAACTTGGTTGAGCGTCTTTTTCAAAGAAAACGAACCGTTTCGAATTTAGAATCGTCAAAGTAGGCTTCGTTCCGGCTTCGTGACAGACACCCACGCGCGCACATACACACGCACACACACACACAGGCACACGGGTGTGATTAGCGTAGGAAAGCTCACACAACCTAGCTTAATTTGCACTTTTTCACCTTAGGCTAAAAGTCGATAGAATTTTTGAACAAACGAAAAACTGTGGGTGGAAAAGTATATAAAATGGGTTAAAAGTCCTAGAGAGTATGCGATAGTTCATTGGGCTTGCGTTGTCTTGAAAATCCGTTAGGATTTGCTTTCTTCTATTTTAAAATGTACATTCTCGGCTCCTTTGCCTCGTGTGTCAAGAAATGAGTTCGATCAACGGGGGTCTTGCTTTCCGAAAGTTCTGGGGATTGTTTATATTTATGTTTTTTTTTTGTTTCTACAATTGACCGTCTTCAAGTCTAAATCATTCGTTTTGTTTTTTTGTTTTACAAGGAAGAGCCTTTGTCGCGACTTCTCCTTTCAGTCAGATTCCACGCTTGTTTTTTTTTTTTTTTTGTATAATTGTTGACTAATTTTGCCTAATAACTTTTTTTTTCTATCTCTCTTTTCTAATTTTTTTTTCTGCTGTCCAAAGTTTGTATTTTATAATTGTAAGCCCCGTCTCACTTTCTCGCTATCTGTTTGACTCGTTAGAAAATAAAGAAAAAATTATCGTAAAATCTCGAACCAAAGAGAAAAAAAAGAAGCTAAATCACAGATAAAATATGTGGATAACAAACAGAAAAAAAAACCTGCGTAAACTATTGAACACGTAAAAAAAAAGTGATTGGAAAATTCAACTTTTCACAGAATTTAGTCCACCGCGAAATTTACGCCTACTGCTGCCGCCCGAAACCGTCGTCGTGTATTGCCGAATAGAAGTTGAAAACAAAAATAAAAACTCTATACAAAAGAAACTGAAAAGCACTGGAAAACGAAACGGAAAGTGTCTAACCTCTTCGCCGACAATGTGCAATAAAATATGAAATACGCTTTAAAAAAATAAAAAAAAAAACAGCAAAAACGTCAACTTCTTGGCCCTTCCCATTTGGCCGAACGAACGAACGAGGGGGGGTGGGAGGGTCGCTTCAGTCTTCTCTCACAGTACTAACCTCGAGCGGGACTTGACGAGTCGAGTTCCGCCCCCGCTGGCGGTATTTGTCCCGGACCCGGTGCTTGGCCCGGGACCGGCTGTACCCTTAACCACATCGCCGCCGTTCCAACTGCGACTCTTGGCCCGGAAGTGGCGATAGGCGTCACCGAAGTCCGGATCCAGCATCGGCCGGTACGCAATCGGATCGCAGAGGTCCGGGTGTAGGGCGTAGAAGTCTTTGTAGCCGCCGTGCAGAAGGTAGATCTCCGGATAGTGCAACGCCGGGTAGCTGTTCGAATTGAGGATCCGATCGTGGTTGCGCAGGAAGCGGGATCTGGAGGGACGAGAGAGAGGTTTTAGTTAAGAGTCGAATGATTTGAGGGGGTGAAATATTTCAACACTTACAGCTTGGGTCCCCGCTCGGAGGAGAATTCGCAGTGAAACACGATGATGTGGCGCTGGGGTCCGGTGGCGTCCACTTTGGGGGATTCAGTCTTGCTTTTGATCAGTTCTTCTAGGATTTGCTCCTGGGTGTAGAGGTTTTTGGCGCCACGGATGTGGCCGCCCTCGAATTCGTACGGATATCGGCAGTCGATGATTTTGAACGTGGCAATCTGATGGTCGTAGAAGCCTCGTAGCACTTCGGCCATGATGGTGGGAGTGATGGATTTCAGGTCTCGATGGCGACCGTCGGTCAGTGGCAGGACGTAGGATTTGCTGAAGTCTCCGATGAGGTCCGGTTCCGTGGAGGACCGCGAGAGGGCACTCATGATGTGGGCATCGTTCATGGAGATGGACTTCTGGAGGATGGGTCTTTTTACGGTCGGTACAGTCAGTGAGGAGGGGCTGTCAAGAGGGGAGGGTTCGGCGACCCGTATGGAGCTGATCGGTGTGAGGACTTCGGTTTTGTGGCGTTTGCTCTGGATCGGGCTCATTCCCGGGGGTTCGGGGCGTTTGAAGCAGCGCGTCGCATCGGGTCGAGAGGAGAACGGTGTTATACTGAGGTTCTCTTTGTCCGGGATGAGGACTTGTTGCAGGCGTTCCGGGGTTTTGACAGGTGGCTGATAGCTGCTGGCGACGGGTGAGCCGAAGATCAGGTTGGACTTGGCTCGACGGGCTACCGTGTTTTCCGAGAGGCTTAAACAGCGCCGGAAGAAGGGCCGTTTGTTTTCCGGAGTGGTCTTGGTCGCTTTGATGTCCCCGCATATCAGCGAGTTGAGATTGCTGGGCAGTTGGGTGTCATCGTCCAGGGTTTCCATCTCGAACAGGTCCATATCGATGTCGTCCATGGATTCCATCGAGCCGGAGGACAGGCTGTGGAAGATCCGCATCGACGAGGCAGCTGGCGAAACGGCGGTCGAGTTCTGGCGGGGAGCAGATGGTTGGATGAAGCGAAACAGCGATTGGCTTTTGTGGCCTTCGCTCGAGACGCTCGCTCCGTAGCCGGAGTCCATGGAGTTGGGGTCGTAGTCCTCCAGGGGTCTTCGGTTCTGCCGGTTGGCGCTGCCCGTTCCGCCCAACAGGGTCGGGATGATGGTCTGCTTGTTGGGGGTGACCTCCGAGGGAAGCAGCTCGCTGGCCATTTCCTCGGGGCAATCGCAAGGACTGCACGGCCGAGGGCTGGCCTGAGGGCTGTTGCCATGGTAGAACGAGAGCTCGTCCTCGGTCGGGAGGTTCTCCTTGCCGGGCGATCCCAGGTACTTGTTTTCCATGCGCAACGGCGCGATGTGCAGACGGCGCTGGGCGCTGCGTTGTCGCTGTTCCATCAGGCGGCTAGCCGGTGACCTGCCGGCCGAGTTCAGCGTGAAGGTGGTCGAAATGCGACTGCAATGGAAGAAGAGAGGAAAGGGAGATTAGGAACTATTTTAGGCGAGCGCCATTGTTGGTTGGTGGTGTGAACGGGGTTTTTTTTATCGCGGCGCGGCGACGATCAAGGATAACCGGAAAAGAGGTCTCGTCGCGCGTAGACTTATTATCATATTTTTTTGTTATTTTCGCGAACCCCTATCCATGTGCAAAAGAAGAGACCCCCTTTTGGTCGTCCTCATGGGAACAGAGTGTGTAGCGTAATTATCATCATAAATGTGTATTCCCCGTGCATGAATGTCGAAGGAAAGCGGAGACAGACGGACTGACGGTCGAAGGGAACACATGCACACGGAACAGGAGGGATCTCTCGGAGCTGAGGCGGAGGAGGAGGCGGCGGAGAAGAGTTTCATTTCCCTTCATCCACTCACACATCTGGCATCGTCTCCTCGATGGTTCTTTCTTGAAAGTCTCGTCGATGTCTCTCTAGTAGGCGCTGCCTGCACTCCACCAGAGTTCATGGCTCGCTACGCAATGCTACAACCAAAACAACAACAACAACAACAACAACAACAATGAACGTGTGAATGCAGCACAACGCAAAGAGGGCATTGAATTTGTTCGTTCCTACGAAGCAGGAGGAGGAAGAGGACAACTAAAAATAGACCTCTCCGGAGAGAACCCCTGCCCGGGGTAGAGAAAATCGAACGAAAACGAGGGAAAACCAAGCTGTTTTCGACGGATCGATTCGGGCACGGTCGAAAATTATTACTCGCTCGAATCACGCGAATTTCACGCGAACAAAACACGACCCTAACCTATCCCAACTTCATTTTTTTTTCGTCCGCCGCCGCCTCAAACGAGAGACGACGCGCGCCCATTAGCGAAAGTGCCCAACAACTCGGAAAGGTGCGTGGGGGCCGCCGCCGCCAAAAGTGGACAGAAAGCTCGTAAATGCTCCGTTAGCCGGCCGGCCGGCCGCTCAAAAGTAAACAAACAACCAGAAAGCAGCGAAAGAAAAAAAACGAACCTAGCCAGACTCAGTCGGGCAGACCGGCGGAGGGACGGAGGCCCCCGCAAAATCACATCCACCGCGAATGAATGAAAGTGAAGTTTTTCGCCACTCATCATGGCCTGCTGCTGCTGCCCGTGTTGTGCGAATAATCGTGGGGCTAGGAATTGGCAAAAAAAAAACCGCCAGCACGCTTTTCCACGCTAATTGGACGCTAAGGCCGCCCCGCGATGGGTGGTGATTTAAAGTTTTCGGTCTATTTCCCCCGGGTTTTCGCGAAGTGCGGCCTTCGCAAGGTGAGATTTTGGCGTAAATGATCTTTCTTTTTTTTCGGGGGGGAGGCTGATTCGCGAAATTGAGGAATCGGGTTTGATTGCAAATTGGTGGCGGTGGTGAGGAGGGGAGGGGCGGTTGGAATAATTGCCGTAATTAGCACCTTCTGCGGTGGTGGTTTGCTGGAATTGGAGTTTTGTATGCGGGATGGATGAGGTTTGGAAGGTTATTTTCCAGTTAAGATAATAACAGGCATTTTCTTCGTAATGAAGCGAGGATTTTTTAAGATGAAAATTAACGTTCATCAGATTAATCCGATCTTCAGTACTCAAATTCACTATATCTATAACTATAGACAACGCAAAATCATGCAATCTGCCAACACTGAAAAATGTCAAAAATTTGAGCAATTGATCTGGCACCACTTGTATTTGTACAAACTTGAAGTAAACAGCGCAATAGGCTTTAAAAAAAAGATTCGGTTTCGATTTTGGTAGTTTCTTTGGATTCCGTTTGAAGATATTCATTAGAAAGCATTGTTTGGAGCGAAATTGTGGCAAGAACTCGCGATGTGAAGTGAATTCTGGTGAGTTTCTTCCGGTTTTAAAAGAATGATAATATAAGGCAAAAATGGCAGATTTTCAGATTCTAGGAAGCCATAGGCTGTGCAGTGTAAAAACGAAATACTATAATTTGTTTTCTCCATCACTTATTATAACAAATATATCCAGTTACATTTTAAATACTAACATTTACTAAATATGGAAGTCGAAAATCCCTTAATTGTTCATAATTGGCATTTGTCACAACGATACTTGATCACAATACTTGCTTCTTTAAAGTGAATCAAAAGTTGACAGTCTGGATCAGTATTCCGGAAATCGATGATTGTAAACACCCTATTTAAGAGATTAGACGGTTATTTACGGAGATAAACGCATTTAATGATTTCCAGAGCCAACCTGATGGAAAATTTGGACCGTTTGGCTGCATTTTTTTGGCAGGTCGTTTGGCTGCATAAGACAATTGTTGTCCGGTCCGGTCCGGACAGTGTCTATTATGGAAACTTCCTAAGTGTTACTTAACTTAAAACGAAATCGTTCTTCGAATCTAAATCCAATCTAGTTCCCTTTGCTGACTTTCGCCCCGAATCAAAGACAAAACTTGGAATCGAAGAAAGTTCACTGTCCCCCCGGCCAAATCTAATTCGAGTGATTTTCAACCAACTTCCTGCCTGCGCATGGTTCGTTTTGCCCCGGTCAACCGAAACGACACGAGGGGGAACCCGCAAATAGCACGTAGAGCTACTCGAGAACATGCGGTGTAAAGGTCCTAAGAAAAGTCCAAAGGAGGAAGTGTTTATTTCTTCTCTCATGACTGCACAAATGAAGTTTTTCTGCCGAGCTGGGGTACACACATTTTCAGCTGCCACCGCTCCCTCACGATATTTAGCTCTCTACTCGCTCGATAAGCAGCACAATTATGACGTTGAAGGGGCACCACTAGTCCCGTTCGGGTGAGACTTTTCCCGACAACCGCCGCAATGGGAATAGTTGTATAAATTTATTAAAGGACTTATCGCGCGATTCCAATCCTCCCAATCAATCGTCGGGTTCTAATTAGGGATTATCTAGTGCCGGGCGGGTGGAGGAACACACCTTTGCCTCGCGATTGGCTTACCTTGTACACTCGGAGAGATCGAAATCGATATTTTCCAACATCATTTTCACTGACAGAGTTCTTGAACTTTTATCCTCACAATTTAGTCCGCTTTCGCACAGGGAAAGATGGAAAGCACACGATTCTTCTCACACAATTCGAGATCACACACTCGCACTCGATCACTTCTTCCAATCCGTCACTTGGAAACCATTTTCGTTTCACTGGCAGCGTTCACTAGGATCGTCTTATCTTACAACGTCTTCCGCATTGTCTCCTGTATTTCTCGCATAACAACACACAACAACAAGTGCCTGCCTATCGGTGCACAGTGACTTGTCAATTGTTCATATAGCGATCCACATATCGTCCGAAAACCGACCTGAAAGCCTCAAGTTCCCAAAGTCCTTCAGTAGCAGGGATCACTCTCTTATGTTTCCATTCAGGTTTTGGGGTCTTGGTCTTGGTTTCTCGTAAGCCTGGAGCTGCTTCCGCTCGCGTTGAAGCGCTGAACTCAACTAACTTCCAGTTCTATCACCTCTGATCAACTGGCGCATAGACCGCAGTCCATAAGCCTTCCCTTCTAGTCACTCGACGACGACGACGACGACGACGACATACACAACCAGCAACATAACACATATCGCATAGTGGTGGATTCTCGTTCCTTTTCCCACTCATTCGTCCTTTCTTATCGTGTTCTCGCATTCGCTCTCTCGTTGTGGTGTGCGCGCACTCAGGGCCTACTTGATCTACCCTCTTTACAGCGCCTCACAGAGCATTACAAATAACCACCACCAAACGCACACAAACACATCCAAGCAAACCAGTTATGCTCGCTGCTGTTCTCTCTCCTTCGCATCACGTTCTTATGTTGGGCTGCCTTCTCCTCCTCCTCCTCATCCTCCTCCTCCTCCCCGCCGGTCCAAATTCATCTTTCACCACCCGCCGCTCGTCTTTCGTTCTCCTTGCAAGGCGAGGTCCATTCTTGGGAGGCTCTTGGCCCGAACGGATCGAGATTCCTGTTGGAGGTTTCCTTCTCTCCCTCCTCACAACCTTCCTTCTTCCCACCTTCCACAAGAGAGATAAAAAAACCAGTATTGATGCTGGTAATTAAGCCTAATCTTCCAACTCGCTGCTGCTAGGTACTCTCTCTCTCTCCCGAACCCGACGAACAAGTGTGCGCTGACCCTTTCCCTTCTGCGTCCAAAACCGTCGCCTAATCGAAACCGAACGAAAAAACGAAAAATCAGAAAATCCCGGGATGTGGTTTATGACTCAAAATTTCACCGATCGATCATCCTCCTCACCCACCCCGGCGCAATCGGATGCGTAAATTGGACCTAATCAAAACAAATTCCCCCTCCTGCCAGTTCGGTTCGCTGCCGGCATGTGTTGATGATAACGACAATCATTCGACCCGGGCGGAGAATGGATTTGATTGAGCGTCGACGACCGCGCTGCGCTCCTCGCGCTCTAGTCGTCGTTGACAGCAAACTTCCAACCAGACCAAGAAGATAGATCTGTAAACATTGCGTGTGTGCTTCCACTGTACGGGGAAAATAAAACTATCTGTTTGTGTTTAATTTTTGTTTAGATTCAAAAACCACCGCGCGTTGATGCCTCACTTGGTCCGGGGCGACTCCCTGTTCCGAGAAATCTCTCAGCTACAAACTTACGGGTTTATCTCTGCCAGCCAGCAGAAGAACCGGGCCGAAGAATCATCCGGCTTACTGAGATTAGAATAAATTTTGTGACACAGTGACGTGATTCAACAACAAAGGAATGCACTGTTTTTCTCTCTTTTCAACGTTCAACTGTCAAAAAAACGGGAACGATGAAGAGTCGTTAGTACGTCAATTACGGCGGGATTTGATTTATGGAGGTTGGAATGTCAAAAAAAAAGAGCTCCCACGATAAGGCTGGAATCGGGCTCTGTTTACCCGATTTCAATGCGGGGTTTTGATTACTGAACTGTGTGATTGACGAAGCTACTACAGGGTTTCAATTTTTGGGGCGAAATCAACTGATCTTATCAACGATGATCAAATTGACAATGATTCTTAATAATAGGTGAAACTATTCCATGAATTTCTCGCCGCCTAAAACTTATCTCCATAGTTCAAGTACAAGCGTCTCCTTATCAAAACTTTCACTTGTTTCACGAGGTAATTTTCAAAAAGACTTCATCTAAAGGCGAAAGTCTGTCTTTGTTAAATTTTGGACACCAATATAATAAAGGGGGTGCCGATCAAAATTTGGTCAAACAGTAATGTGTGGGAAGTCTTTTTTTTCAAAATCAGTTAGTACAGAATACAGGAGAAATATTCAGCTAAGCTTCCTTTTTACCGAATGCAAATTGCCGGATCTTCGTTTAACACCTGCCATAAGATATTGAACTGTTTGAACTGTTTCTCGTTCACAACAGCTTTTTGAGTCTTCTCAAGGTTCCGCTTGACGATGGCCCAATATTGTTCGATTGGGCAGAGCTCTGGCGTGTTGGGAGAGGTTCTTGTCCTTGGGCACCACTTGAACGTTGCTGGCAGCATACCACTCCATGGCCTTTTTTCCGTAATGGCAAGATGCCAAATCCGGCCAAAATAGAACGGAACAATTGTGTCGCTTCAGGAAAGGCAGTAGACGTTTTTGTAGGCACTCGCTCAGATAAATTTGCTGGTTGACGGTTTCGGTCGCAATGTAAACCTTGCTTTTCAAGCCACAGGTACAGACGGCCTGTGAGTCGACAGTCCAGCTCGTTTTTTAGCTCTACCCACGGTTGAAGACACCACTCCCAGCTTCTTTGCGACATCTCGGACGGAGACGTTGGGGTTCCGCTCGAAACAGCGGGCAACTCTTTTTGTCATCGCTGTGGCCTCCGGCTTTCCATTTTCCCCCGATCCAGCTTTCCTGGCTGTCGACGAACGTTCACCGAACACTTTTAATACGTTGGTAACGGTTGATATAGCCTCATTCAATAATTTCGCCAACTTGGCGTGAGAATAGTTTGGATTTTCGCCATGCACGTGCAAAATTGTGATTCGTTGCTTCGACGACATTTTGATAACTGAAGTGCTAAATCTCAAAATCAAAATAGAGGGCTGTGCAAAAATGCACGATGAAAGGAAATGCGTCAAGCTTAAATCGACCAAATTTGGATCGAAACACCCTTTAGCAGCAAAACAAACTTACTCCATCTCCATCTTCTCTTGAAATCATTGGTACGAATTTGCTTTCTTCCAAGTTTCAAAGAGTTTCCGCTTAACTAGAGCCCAGTACTTTTCTTTCAGGCGAAGTTCTGAACAGCTTGGTGGATTGACTGTTTTTGAAACGTATTTGACCTCTTGTACCTTATACCATTCCAAGAAGGATTTCGCATATCCACAAGAGGCCAAATCAGGCCAAAACAGAGCTGTAGACATTCTTTCTCGTACACATTCTTATTGGTAGTGATTTTCGACCACAACTATAGACACTGATAGGCAAAATAAAGTGCCCGCCTCATCATTTTTTTTTTTAATTTCTCTCATTATTTGGTTCAAAAACATACTAACGGGTGGCAATTAAAATTTTGGAATTTTTTCGAGGCCTCTATGCTCAACAACAAACGAGCTCAGAGGAAAATAAGAGTGTGTATGCGTTAGCTGTTTCTCTCCTCTTTCTGCTAGTATTTTCTGTTTTGTTTATGCTTGCTCAGTTTTGCCCATTTCGCGAGCGCGTTGTACAGTTCTACGAACTGCACAGAAATCTCGGCAAAACGTATACGGTACAACATTTTAAAAGCGAAAATGTTGCGACTTCGACTGTTTACCATATCCTAAGATCCCCAACAACTGCTCGCAAGCAAGGTAGTGCAAGACCAGCCAAAATTATGGACGCAAAAGGACTTCGTTCTCTTTCTCGTGCCTTCAACAACAAGGATTCACTGAGCCAACGGGATGCCGCAAAAAAGTTCAACTGTTCTCACCAGTACATCTGCAAAAACATTGAAAAGAGTCGGAATAAAGTGCCGAAAGAAGACACGAGCCCCGGAATATACTGATGCACAGATTTCAACGCTGAAATCCCAATGCCGTTTGTTGATTAAAAATTATTCCGGAAAAAGTTTTGTTTTGGACGACGAAAGCTACTTCCCTCTTTCGAAGACGCAGATTCCCGGAAACGATCGATACTATTCAACGGATAGTTCTACTACACCTCCGAACATAAAATATAAGTTTAAACATAAGTTTGATCAGAAAGTTATGCTGTACATTGCCATTTCCGAGAAAGGCATTTCTAAGCCATGGTTCAAGCCCTCTGGTTTGGCAATCAACCAAGATATGTACCAGAACGAATGTTTGAAGAAAATTTTGATCCCGTTTCTACAAAAACATCATGCTGATGGACAATACGTGTTTTGGCCGGATAAAGCGTCATCGCATTACGCCATAAAAACACAATCGTTCCTGAATACCCATTCGATCCCATTTGTACCCAAAAACCACAACCCGACAAATCTGCCTCAGTGTCGCCCAATCGAAGATTTCTTCGGGGTTTTGAGTTCCTTGGTGTACAAAAATAACTGGAGAGCCACGAATTGCAAACAGTTGATTGGTAGAATCAAGAGATGCATTCGCAAAGTTGACATGGAGGCCGTACAACGCTCCTGCTCCGACATCAAACGGAAGCTTCGCCGAACATCCGATTACGGACCGTTTTCAAATGTTCACTAATTTTTTTTCAACAATGGACAATGTATCTTTTATTTGAATAAATCAGATCTTCTTCAACTATGTTTGTCTTTTTTTTGACAGCTTGAGAAAGAAATTCCAAAATTTTAGTTGCCACCCGTTACATTCTTTTTTGATATCTTATTTTTAATATTCTTTTCAGTCAAGTTATTAATACGAGACACTGAAGAAGTCTGCACATTGTAGACGAAATACGCGTATCTGTCAAGATAAGCAAAGGTAGTTGAGATTAAATGAAAAATACTAATTTTTCTAGAATCTAATTTCTAGTTATTCTTTTCATGTTTCACTTATTACACGTTTGCTTCAAAACACGTTAAAATATCAAAACATAAACGACGGAAACTTATGAAAAACAAATCGATTTTTAAAGTGGGCACTTTTTGTCACTTTTTTTCAATACAAATTGAGATTTAGTTCTTTAAGTCAAACTCTTTTTGTATTATTATTCCATTAATGAAACTTGAAAAGAATATATAAATTAAGATATCAAAAAAGACTACAGTATGTTTACTTTAATTCGAACCGAATAAATGAGCGAAATTCAAAAAATGATGAGGTTGGCACGTTATTTTGCCCATCAATGTATATATGGCCTGCCAAAACATATACTTCTTCGAAAGTTTGGACACTTTATTTGTCCGGAAAGATCGGCAACGCGGCTACTTTGCATTGCGGTATAAAAAACCAAACCCGGAAGCTGTTCAAAGTATTCGAGTACGTATGTTTCGGCATCCATTATGACCGTTTACATCAATTAAACCAGCAGTCAAACTATTGGTTTCTCTAAAAAAGTGCGATGATGGTTTACTTCAATGGGAAAACAATACACTTTTTTGATAAATCCAGGAGAGCCAATTGGAACCGATTAAAACCATTAGAGAGTTCAGTCGATGAACAACGCAGCTACAAAGAAACCCCCGGGTTCGATTCTGACCGATAATCTACATTTTTTCTAGTGAAAGGAAATTTCTCAACTCTCTAGACATTGATTGATATGTGTGGCAAGTACAACACAATTATACTCATTAGGCTGATGCAAAATTTGAAATATTTGCTCCCCTAAGCTTAATCGACGCCAATTTGGGTCCTGATAGTCCCCAAAAAATTTTAACACATTTGGTTTTAATTTGGCTTTGCACACGCTATTCAAAGTTTGTATGGGAATTAGTATGAAGAATCTCAAACTTACATTTCCAGATCCCTAACATCTTGATATTATGTCCTTGAACCAAATCTTATATACATTCATATAGTGTAAGTTGTCAACTATCAAAATGCCAAAGATACCTGACATGTAAATTTTATACAAAAATAGTTATTCAATAAAACATAAAATACACACTTTGGGTATGATGTTTTATTCTTATTTTTGTTTTCTTATTATTTATATGTTTTTATATTTTATATTCATATATTTTATGTATTTTATTTTATTTATATTATTATATATATTTTATATATTTTATATTTTTATTTTTTATATACATTACATATTTTTACTTCTTATTATTATATTTGTTGAATAACTATTTTTTGTATAAAATTTACATGTCAGGTATCTTTGGCATTTTGATAGTTGACAACTTACATATATGAATGTATATAAGATTTGGTTCAAGGACATAATATCAAGGATGTTAAGGATCTGGAAATGTGAGTTTGAGATTCTTCATACTAATTCCCATACAAACTTTGATATAGCGTGTTACAAAACCAAATTAAAACCAAATGTGTTAAATATTTCGGAGACTATCAGGACCCAAATTGGCGTCGATTAAGCTTAGGGGAGCAAATATTTCAAATTTTGCATCAGCCTAATACTCATGCAAATAAGTTCCAGGCATCAGGAATGCTTTCAATCAATTACTGTGGTAGCACGTTAAATTGAGAGTGGGAAATGAGCTAATGGTGACCAACCATAAGGCAACATACCAAAAAGAGGTATACCGTTGAGGTTGCTCTCAAAGTGTGATGGTGGTTTACTTCACTGGGAAGACAAGGCAATACAATGATTTACTTCATTGAGAAAACAGGTAAAAAACAATGTAGCACTTGACTGTTAGATTTCCGAAATTCTTGTATCAGATGGTTGGTTATATTTCTAGTTACTTGTAGTATTTTTCAAAAATATTTATATCCAGCAATGAGCACTGACGGGCCTCCGATGGTTTAGTCGGTAAAAGCACGGTTCGGTTGAGGGAATCTTTTGGATTGGACATTTCCTCGACTTTCCTGGGCATAGAGTGCTGCCACACAATATCAAATTCATTCACTAGTGACGGCATCGGAAGCTCTCAGTTAATAACTGTGCAAGTGCTACTAGAATTATAAATTAAGAGCAGGCGAAAGCTCGTAAAAAGAGCGTCAAAGCCAGATAGAAAAAAAAGAAGAAATTGGGGATCTTAGGGCATCTTCAGCGGCGGTCTATTTTTGGAACCACTTTATACTTGATTTTTTTTTCTTTTTCAAGATTATCCTATCGAGATTTTCAGCCCTGGGCTGGTTCGTATCCTGTCGTAGTCCTTCAAATACCTTATGGGTATTTTCGTAACTTGTCCGTGGGTGAGATTCGAACTCGTGACTTTGGCGTGAGAGGTATGGATGTTAACCACTACGCCAGGGTCACCCCCTATACTTGATTTGCATCAGCAAAACTTGAATAGAACCAGTCAAAATGGACCAACTTTGCGGTCCCCGCACCGGTGTTGTATGTCTTGTTGTTAAACCCGCCAACACCTGCCATCCTGTCAATCATTTAACATTGAAGTAAAAAGGTTTTTTTTTCAGAGATCGCAGATTTTTCACAAACTTCCTGCCGTGGATTGTTTTGACGAAATAATGTTTACTGTCAGTAGTGCGTCTTTAGTAGACCATGAGAAACACTTGCTCTTCCGTTTGGCTGAAGGTGACTGTGTGCAATCATGCATTTCATTTAAGCGATATTAGATTATTGTTAATTTGGCAGCGACAAGAGTCGAAACGGAGAGGTTCACGTCCTGGAAGACGCCCCAACGTCGATCGTGATTTCCGTTCCGGTCATCAGAAGCTGTTCTAGGACTACTTTAGCGACACGCCAACCGGCGTACGGTTCCTCAGCGCAGCTCTCGACGAGAATGTGAGGATTGGGAAGTCAACGAGCGTTCTTACCCTGGAGATTTTTTGCAAGGCTATCCTGAAGACGTACGGCCCGCAGTATTTGCGTCCCCCAACACAAGAAGAGGTGAAAAAACTGATGAACGAAAAGTTGGCATAAATTCATTGAAGTTCCCAAAATCTCAGGAAACTGATCAGAAGTTAAGGCTTCTTCCCAAAAGTTCAAGCAACTTCCCTGAAATTCAGGGGATGTACCAGAAATTCATGGAATTTTCCATAAATTCAGGGAGCTTCCCAGAAGTTCTGAAAAAATATCAGATTTTTTTGGCTACTTCTCAGAAGTTCATAGAACTACTCAAGATGTTCAAAAAACTTTCCAAACTAAGTTCAGAGAACTATCCAGAAATTCATAAAGCTTTTGAAAAGTTTGCGGATCTTCCTAGAGCTTTAGAGAACTTTATAGAAGTTCATGAAACATCCCAAAAGTATAGGGGAACTTCTCAGCAATTCAGGAAACCTTAAAGAGCTCCAGAAGTTCAGAGTAAAGCTTCTCAGACCTTCATAAAGCGTCCAAAAAGATCACGGAACGTTCCCAAACATCAGGATGCTCAGCGAACATCTCAAACGTTTAAAGAACGTCCCGAAAACTTTTAGAACTTCCCAGATATTCAGGGAACCTCCGAAAAGTTCGAAGAACATACCAGATGCTCAGAGCACTTCCAATAAATTCAAGAAATTTCTTAGAAGTCCTGAGATCTTACCAGAATTTCAGAGAACTTCCCCAACGATCATGGAACTTACAGAAAAAGTCCCAAAAAATCAGGAATTCAGGAAATAAATTCAGGTTTTTTTGAGCATTCTAAAATATTTAGGAAATATTCCAAAGATTTTTTCATAAGTTTAGGGAGCTTCCTAGAAGTTCAAGGGTCTACCCAGATACTCGAGAAACTTTCCAATAGTTCAAGGATCATCCCAGATGCTCAGAGTATTTAAGTTTCAAGAAGAACTTAAACTTCTTAGAAGAAAAATTAGCATTTTCCATTTAATTCCAACTATCTTTGCTTATTTTGACAGATACGCGTATTTCGTCTACAATGTGCAGACTTCTTCAGTGTCTCGTACTAATAACTCGACTTTTTAAATTTCTTACTACTCGATAACTTTTCGTACCGAAGCAAAACGAGAATCACAAAATCAACTACTTTTTCAATGTTTAAAAATTGGATATATCCATCTCATCAACATGCAACCCGAGGAGTGGACAGCAATTTCTGCTAGAACCAAAAGCATGAAGAGAAAGTATTGATAGGTCCGTAAGAGCACGGCAGGCTGTGAAATTGAATAGTAGTACATAGTTGAAATTGAGCGTAGGGCATGTTTGAAAGGTGGCATCCGATCAAGCAGACAATCTCTTGCCTAGCTACCACGATGAAAGATGTACCAACTGGAAGTCCAAATAACTTATGGGAAACAGGATCTGCTTCTCTAAGTTCCGGTAATTTCAAGAAATTTGTTTCCATTCCAAGGGTGATCAGCAAACTTTTTGGAAGTTCACCAAAGTTTCCAGAAACGTTGATAATTTTTCGGCAATTCAATGGACTGCTCTGAAGTTTTATCAGTTCTCTTCTCAAAAGAGAGCGAGCAAATTGCATGATTATCTTGAAACATCCAATAAGTTTGTTCTACTTCCGAGAAACGTAATCAACTTCTGTCAAGTTCATTATATTTCCACCAAATTTTCATAGATATTTCGAAGTTCATAGTAATTCAGAAGCTTATATAAGATCTGACCAATTCATATAACTGACGATTTGTGCATTGGATTTTCTAAAAGCTTTACAATATGCAATTGAATAATAAAATAAAAAAAAATGATTCCTGTAAAAATCAAGATTTTTTGAACTTTTCCTCCGAGAAATACAAATTGAAATACTATCTTCAAGATATCATCGGTTTTCCAGAAAGCTTTTCAAAACTGCCTTAGTAAAATGTATTCCCTCCACCAGATGTTTTTAAATAACAGGCTTCTCTAAAATGTATCCGTTTGAGCTGTTTGCGAGAGCTAATCATGACCAATCCATCAATAAACAGAATGTTCACTTTGGAAAGACTTTCCCGGAAAACGCACTGTCTGTAAAAAATAAAAGAAGTATTTGTTATTCAGCAATGAGCCGAAAAGGCAATTCACGGCCACTTTCGGCTCATAAATATACCTCAGAATATGTTTAATAAAGTTGAGTTTTTGTGTAGTACACCAGATTTAAAACGATGCAAAATAGATCCGGTGTAAAACAAAATGTACAACACCGATACAGCGATAGTTTTGCGTTTGGTCTTAAAAAATAAATCCAAACCACGATTTGGACCTCCGTTCAGGATGCCCTTAGGATATAGTGAACAGCCGTAGCCGTAACATTTTCGCTTTTAAAATGTTGTACCGTATACTTTTTGAAGAAACTTCGTAGAATCACCTGAATCAGAAATGTTGTATGGAAGATTTCATACGATTTCGTTACTTTGACTATTGCAATTGAACAAGGGGATTTTTTTAAATCAGTTTTTATGTGATGTGATTTTAAATATTTGAATTGTACTCATACTAATGTAAGCTGTAAGAAGGATTTATAGATTCATTGCATATGTATTCGGGTTTTGCCTGTAAGTATCATCTTATTCATGAAAACCAACTCTTACAAGTTGTTTCATCCTACCATCGCAGTTGCTTTAAACTTCTCTTTCTTGCGTTGAAACTAATTGGTAGTCTCTAAACATGTCTTGAACGATTCAAGGCATGCCTATAGAGCAGCTCTAGAAATCTTGTAAACTTTTTGAATATTTCATTAAAACTTGAGGCTCATCCTGTAATCAACGGTTGAGGCGCGGCTACAAAAAAAGCATGGTCTGGAGGTATCAGGGTTCGATTGTTCGGTTGAGAAGTAGGACCCTGGGTTAGAGTATACAAGTTACAAGAGCTGTCAAGTGCATCCAGAACATTAATCCGCGAGGATAAGCAATAAGCTTGAAATGTCAATAAATAACATATTATAAATTGATTTGATATTTGGTTCTCAGGTGTTCTGCCTTAGAATTATTCTCTCCACTATATTCTTTTCCAAAGGATCTGTAAATTTGTCTTGTAAACCCTTAGGACTGAATGACCAAAAGGGTTTCCCGGAAAAATGTTCAGACTATTGGACATAGTTTTGAAGCCATTTTACTCGTTCAACTCAGATTCCTTTCGCGGTTAAAAGCCTCTTTGAACTGAGGATCGATTGCTGAACCATTTCCGAAAGTACGAACAGGGTTAGAGATTGTAAAAACATCTCTGCAGGCCAGATGAGATCGGCATCCAATCTCATCGAATTTCCATGAAAAGACTTCTTCTTTTCTTCTTTCTTAGCATTTCAAGCTTGTTGCTTGCTTTCAACTAAGTGTTCTAAATGCACTTCCACAGTTATTAATTGGGAGTTTTTGATGTCAGGTATGGTTGTTTGGCGAGTATCATCATACCCTATGCCTAGGGAGTCGAGAAATTTTCCTTATCGAAAAAATCCTAGACCAGACCGGGTATCGAGCCCAGCCACCTCCAACATAGTGTTGCTTTGTAACTGTGCATTTGCCGAGTGAGTTAAAGCAGGCCCAATCTAAACTGAAGAGGCTCATGAATTGTTTCTGAAACCGTTTTTCCCGGCACGATCTCCTTACTTCTCTGAAATCATCCTCGAGTGTTTCTCCACTTTATTTATAATCCTTCCTTCAAGGTTCAAAACTGATCTCCACTGTGACTAATGAACGTCGCCACTTCGAATTTTTGGAGTGAAAATTCTAGGAAGCCACAAAAATTACTTAGCTTCAATGTCGAGCACTTGACACTGAAGAAGTCTGTATAAAGTATAAGTATAAGTTTTGAAATTTGAATCTACTAAATAAAAATTTTCCAATCACATTGTAGGTCTGCACAAGTTCCGAAGGCACCTAACCGCTGAAAAATCATCCAACAATGTTCTAATAATTCTGTTCAGTCATATTTATAATCTGGCCCACTGTGCTCTGGTTGGAAGTGATATTATGAAACAGATTTGTTTGCAGCAACCTTTGAAGTGACCAGTGAAAGGAGCTTTAATCTGGGCGTTAGAAGATGATACCTCTATTAGAACCAGCAACTCATCTCAGAATATCTGCAGAGTCACGCCCATGCTGTAATTACTTCCACGTAGAGTAAACCCCGGATATAGACCTGGCCGTTCTCATATGGAAAATGGTTATGCAAACTCACCTTCAGATTCAAAAATAGAGGTCTCAAACTGGCACCGATTTGGTGTTAATACGTAAGTTGTAATTGGACAGGTCTCACCATATTCTACAGATCCTCTACTTGAGTTCAAAATACCTTGAAGTGATTCTATGAACTCTCGTGATTTTTCCTGGGAGTTACTTCGGATGTTAATTCACGAATATTCAGAAGGAGTATTCAACCAGTTCGGAAATTTTTAATTTTCAATCTATTTACTTATTTGTATTCCGTTCCAGTATTTGGCAAGTTTTACACTAAAAATCATGAAACTAACTATTATCTCATTTTATCAATGGAAGAAGTTCGTGGT
The DNA here is from genome assembly GCA_034211315.2 of Aedes japonicus. Classification (NCBI taxonomy): domain Eukaryota; kingdom Metazoa; phylum Arthropoda; class Insecta; order Diptera; family Culicidae; genus Aedes; species Aedes japonicus. The sequence goes on along the minus strand of JASCZW010007516.1, from coordinate 66,049 downwards.
TTAAGGGATGATATTGACAGATGCGGGTCATAAACTTTGGAAGAATTGTTTTGCCTCTAACCTAAAGCTGTGTAACCATCTTCATTAATCAAAAATCTTTTCAAGAATTTGAATAGTGTAGCAAGTACATCGACCAGGCCCTACCACTGCTCTTCCCAGGTAACCAATAAGCAGTCCCAAAGCGTCTTTACGGCAGCTTATCAAGCATTTAAGTCACCGTAAATGCAACATAAATGTCACTTTGGCCCAATATACGGCTGCTTTACTGCAATGCTATGATAATGCTTCATCAATGCTATTTTGCATTCGAAATGCTTATTGCAGACTACTAGCATTTAAATAGCATTTGAAGTGCAGCTTTACAACCGATAGCTTTCAAGATGCTGATATAATGCTAATTTACTGATATAATGGGTTGATTTACTGCACATGCTAATGTTTATTGGTAACCTGGGTTCACATCAACACCAGGCTCGAATCCCGATGGTGGTTTTTTTTTTGTTTGTTTACATTTAGAGTCGATAAAGTAGATTTGCCAGATCCATGAATAAAGTTTTCAGTTTCAGGAATTTAGCTTAACTTGGTTTTAACTCGATCAAATCGTGATTTAATTGCGGTGGTGTATATTTATAACACAAAAACACAACATATGTATGAAATCATGACCTGTTTTTCTCATTTTGAAGAATAAATTATTTCCCGTGCAATACTTCTGAGCAGTGCTGTACACAAGCAATGTTGCTCAGTTGGATATTAATACAGACAACTTATTTCAGAGGCCGAGTTCCTGAATATGGTGTATTGTGAAATTTTAGCTCTTGGCAAATTATACAATTTTGTGTAACAGTGCATTACCCTAATTGTAATATCGAATGTGTTATGTTCATTGTAATATTCATGAATTTGCAAATGGCATTCGATGGTGGATTTCATTTGAATGTTCCAATTTTCCGCTCTCAGGCATTAGATATTAAGGTAGGCGCAATTCTTTATGAGATAACTTATCTAAATTATCAAGCATAACAACTCCATCATACGTAATATTTTGAATATCAGCTTCTGGAAAAAAATATTGGCAAATAAATGGCATTGAGCAGGAACGACTTTTTTCAGCACTGCTTCTTACTTGTCAAAGATATAATTTAATGCAATTAGCTGATTAATATCGACGTGCGGAGTTTCTTTTGATTCCGAGGATTGCATGTTGTATAACAGCTTATTCAGTCAAAAAAAAGCTTGTTAAGCTTAAAAATAGCTTATTCAGCTTTGAGTCAACTCAAATTGTCAGCTGCATACTTTGTACTATTTTTCTCAGTTATTTTTTAGATCATACTGAGTGGTTTCAACTTGGGAAGAAAAAAAATCCTCGCACTTTGGTTTTCCCAATGTGATAGGAGTTAACATTGTGACTTCTTCCGTAGCTTGTCGAAAAAAGTACCTCAAATATGCATAAGACATAAATCACTGTTGAAATATTGTTGATGGCAATCCCATCGAAACCAAACTATCCTCTTCCTGTTACAAAGATGGCATTGGTCATCTGTAGGCAGGTTTTTTCGCCAAAAACACATTACCGAGCAAAGAAATGAACAGCACCTGCTTTCTAGTAAGTCCGGCAACGAACCTAAAAAACTGCCACCTAGAAAGACCGCATCTCCTCCTACAATCAACAAGTTGTGATTATTTTCACGTCCCACTTACTAGCGCATCAACAAGCCGGTAGAATCCACAGTAGAAGTCAGGAATTTCCGAACATACTTCAAGTGGATGGGCGCGGCCGCGTAATCGGAGGTAGGATCGGGTAAATTTGCTTTCAATCGATCCAAATACAAGGAGGAGCAGGGCCTAACGCATGGTATGGAACATAACGCCCTACCGAAGTGGCCAACGCCGGCAGATCCTCTGCCTTCCCCTTCACCAGCGTCTGCTGTTTTATCACTCCCATCACCGTCAGTCACAGGTCGGTAAACAAACACTCGGCCAGATCTCCTGGGAAGGAGGTCAAAATCAGCATCTGTCGACGTCAAGATCTGTACGCAGTTGTCACATCAGTCCGTTACCTATCGGTAGAACAACGGCTTGGAAAATTTAATTTACGACGTTTCACTCCCCTTAATAACTTGCGATGGTCCACTGGATCCGGTTGACCCTTTCCCAGCGATGCTGAGAGAAAAGAAAGTATCCGGCCAGAAGAACCGGCCTCGACAGAGGCCAAGAAAGGTCTTCAAATCCCCTCAAAATGGTACAATGTGTTTCGCAAAGAAACCAGATTTATTCATTTCTCAAAACAGAAACTAGAACAATCCCGATCGTGACAGATTACGGCTGTAATGAAACGAAATAAATTATCGGCTTCTAGCAGGACGAGTTTTGCGTCATGCAAACCTCCACCCCTGACAAGGACCTTCCAGCAACTGATTGACGACTGCGTCACAACCCTGAGATTTTTTTTCTGATCCCTGACTTACACAAAAAAACGACTCCCATCCTTCAAGAAAAAGGCGCAAAAGATGATCCCGTGATTTTCCTATTGCAATCAGCTGGGTGCATTTTACGGTTATCCTTCTCTCAGCTGACCTCAGCCTCGGAAGAAAGGGAGAAAGCGAAAAAAACTCGAACCCGTGGAAATCCTACAGGATCGATTTGTGAAAGTGAAATCCTCATCTCGATCCTGATCCTCTGTGGTGGTGTGAGGCAGAAAGAAGGTTGCAAACCTACAACATCCTCCACAGGGGATAAGCATATGTGTGTGTATGCGCCCCGGTTAACAAAAGGAAGAAACGAAACGGAGGATCGTCCCGTTTTTTGATGGTCCATTAAAAAAGCAAAGATCGTTTGATCTACTACTGCCAAACTGTGTGTGAGCTGTGATGTGATGATGATCGTCGTCGTCCTCTCTGGTTGTGTTGTTGCCTGGATCAGGAAGGATCAGGTTGAAACGACTTCTTCTTCCTGCTGATGCTCGTTTATGGTAGCACTGACTGCACACACTGCTTCAACAATAACAACACCAGAAGTGGAAAACTGTTAAAAACTTTGTAGGGAAACACAGATTTCGGGAAAAATAGCAGGTCCGGGGAATTTCGGACCTCGAACAGGTACTCAGAACGGCGCAGACTGCCGAACGAGGCGGATCGGTGTCGTTTTGGTTGTTGGGCTGCTCCCCGTGGTATGTGCGAAGAACAGTGAGCTACGTATTTTTGTTTTCTTGAAGGCAATGATCATTTTGCCTTTTCAGATCAGTTGTAATTGCATAGAGAACAAATAGATGATGGTTGGGACTAACAAACATCCTCAATGTGTAAAAACTGGTGAACTCAGGCAATACCATTATGGTTTTCAGAATAAACAAACAGCAATTTAACACACTCAGAGAAGCGAGAGAACGAATAGCATTAGCAAGTTGAATTGCATCAAATAGTAGAGCTTGGTGAGACCTTTCCAATTAAGGAATCATGTTATGTTAATTCATCATGTTAATTTAGATTTATAATTAATTCGTTTTCGTTGTCATTTTCTCTCTACCATTTCTTGACTACAAGGCTACTGGCGCTTGAGTTTCTTAAAAGTAGGAACATTGGAGACCGTATATCCGAGAAAAGAAACCAGAAACCAGTAGAAACTGATAGTTGTGTAGAAAGTAACTACAAAAATTAGCTATTTTTTTTAACCATATTTTTTAGGACAGGCAAAAGCGACGTGTTAAATCAGTAGTTTAGTGTGTGTAGTGACAGCATTTTACACTTATGAAGCTGCTGTTGTTGATAGGAAATTTAAGTACTCTTTAAATTATATTTATGCACCGCTCCAGATGTATGCCTAGTAGAGTCAGGTACTGGGTCCTCTCTTAACTCAGTCGGCAAAGGCGCGGCTACAAAGCAACACCATGCTGGAGGTGGCTGGGTTCGATTCCCGGAATTTTTCGTTAAGGAAAATTTCTCAACTCCTTGGGCAAAACTGTATTATTGTACTTGTCACACAATCATACTTATGCAAAAATGGTACCTGGCATCGAAAGCTCTTAATTAATAACTGTGGAAGTGCATTTAGAACACTAAGGGCATCTTCAACGGTGGTCCAAATCGTGGTTTGGATTTATTTTTTTAGACCAAACACAAAAACGTCGCTGCACCGGTGTTGTAAATTTTGGTTTAGATCGGATCTATTTTGCATCATTTTAAATCTGGTATATGTTTTGATCTATTTTGCAGCAATTTGGAACAAGAAACATACCGGTTAACGAGTAAAATTTCAGCTTTTACTAAACAAAAACTCAAACTGTTCTATAGAAACTTTCGGAAGGTTTACTGGGGATCAGGGTAATCTTATCTTATATTGGTCTTATCTTCTTGGTGAGAAGACACGTTTTAATATGGCAGTTTTGATAAACTTTTTAGGAGAAACCGATGATATCTTGAAAATAAATTCACAAATTCGAAATATCTTTGATTTTTTCAGGAATTCTTTTTTAATTATAATATTATTCAATTGCATATTCTACAGCTTTTGGATAATCCTATGTACTTCTCAGCAGTTGCATGAATTGGTCAGAACTTATGTAAGCTTCTAGAAACTGAACTAACTCTTAAAAGATTATTTTCGGAATTACTTTGAACTTCGGAATATCTATTAAGATTGGGTGGAAACATGATGAACTTGAAAGAAATTGATAAGCTTCTCGGAAATTGAATAAACTTATTGGAAGTTTCAGGACAATCATGAAGTTGGCTCGCTCTCTTTTGAGAGGAGAAGTAGTGGAACTTCAAAGAAGTCCATTGAAATGCTGAAAAATTCTCAACGTTTCTGGAAACTTGGTTGAACCTCCAAAAAGTATATGATTATCCATGGAATAGAAACAACTTTCTGGAAATTACCGGAGAAGCGGAAATTACGTTGATAAGCAGATTTAGCCAAAATATCACAAATATTTCAATAATTTTCGAAACACCAACTGGGAATAAGTTCGAGACACCAACTTTTAATAAGTTGGTAGAATTTCTGTAAAACATATAGCATTCTCGAGATGTTGTTAAGCCTTTCAAAAACTGTTTAGAATCTCTTCAGAATTATCGAGCAGTAAGATGTTTAAGTTTTTCTTAAAGCCTCAATACCCTGCGCATCTGGAATGTTCTCTGAACTATTGGAAAGTTTCTCGAGCTCCTGGAAAGATCGCTGAAGTTCTAGGAGGCTCCCTAAACTTATGAAAAAAATATTGAAATGTTTCCTAAACTTTTGAGAATGCTCAAACAATTCTTTCCTGGATTTCTGGGACGTTTTCTGAAATTCTGGAAGTTCCTTTGGGGAAGATCTTTGGGAAAGTTCTCTAAAATTGTTGGAAGATCCCAGAACTTCTGAGAAATTTCCTGAATTTCTCTGAGATTTTATGAAGTTCCATGAACTAATGGGAAGGTCTCTGAATTTCTGGGACGTTCTCTGAACGTTTGAGATGTACGCTGAGCTACTGGAAAATTTCACGAGCTTTGGGGAAGTTCCCTGATCGTTGTGGACGTTTCCTGAAGTTCTGACAAAAACCTTGAACTCCAAGGAAGTTCCTCGAGCTCCTACAAGATCCCCGAACTTTTGAGAAGTTCCTCATACTTCTGGGACGTTTCATGAACTTCTGAGAAGTTCTCTGAACCTCCAGAAAGATCCGCAAACTTATGCAAAGCTTCATGAATTTCTGGAAAGTTCTCTTAACTTATGGGATGTTCTCTAATTTTCTTGTTTTTTTTTCTAAATGGGCATTTCTCTGACATCCTGGAAAGTTCTCTGAATATGTTGGGTAGTTCTATGAACTTCTGAGAATTGCCCGAAAAATTCTGATAAGTTTTTTGAGCTTCTGGTTCATACATTTCTGGAGAGTTGCATGAACTTCTGGGATGAACCCTTAACTTTTTTGATGTTCTCAGAACTCATGTACAGCACAATTAATTTATGAATAATTCCCTAAATTTCTGGGAAGTACCCTAAATATCAGCGATGTTGCCTGAATTTATGTGAATTTTTTAAACTTTTTGGAAGCATTTTTGTTTAGCAGTTTCTTCAGCTCATCCGGCGTTTGGGGACGCAAATACTGCTGGCCGTAAGTCTTCAGGATAGCTTTGCAAAAATTCCACAGGGTCAGAAGGCTGATTGTTTCTTCAATCCTCACATTTGCGTCAAGAAAAGTAGTTGAGGAAGCAGACATCAACATCCGTAAGGCTGCAGTGCATTTTTGTAACGGGCTAAGGCTTTTCCAACTGCATCACAACTTAGCTGGAGATAGTCATCAGATGACTCTAGGTGTTGCATAATTTCCAGAAACATCTCCCTTGGCAAGTGCATGTCATCGTAGGTTGGCGTGTCGCTTAAGTAGTCCTGGAGCAGCTTCTGATGACTGAAACAAAATCACAGTCAACGTTGCGGCGTCTTTCAGGACGTGACCCTCTCCGTTTCGCGTCTTGTTTTCCGCTGCCAAATTACAAATCAGCATTATCTAACATCGTTTAAATCAAATTCATGCATTCGCACACTCACACTCAGTCAAATGAAAGAGCATGTATTCCTCTTCGTCTGCTAACGATGCACTACTGGAAGTACAAAATATTTGGTCAAACCAATTCATGGCTGAAAGTTTGCAGAAAATCTGCGATCTCTGGAGAAAAAAAGATGCCCTAAGTTGAGAGTAAGCAATAAGTTAATTGCGAAAGCAATATACTTGAAACGCTAAGAGAAAAGCTTCAGGTATTGCATATAATCATCAGTATAGTCACTCATTATTGTGGTAATTTATACCGATTTTCCCGGTTTTCAAATACATAGTTTTACGGATTTCAATGTGTATTTTCCTAAAAATACATATATTCGAAAAGTAACAGTGAGACGCTGAACTTCATCCACATTAGCATAATTCTTTGCGTGTGTATTCAATTTAACACCCAAATCTGTTTGCAACAATCCTTTAAATGATCATTCAAAGTATCTTTAACCCGGGAACTAGAAAGTGTTAGCTCTACTGCAGACCCAACAACCCATTTCAGAATATCTGGAGAGTCACGCTCATTCCAAGTCAGCTTTTACATACAATAAGCCCAGACCAAAATCAAACCAGACGTGTATTTTATTATTTGAAAATAGGTTTTTATAATATATTTACAATCAGATTGATCTCACCGAAGGCCACCTCCAAAATGACACTAGCTTGTTCATTTGTAAAAAATGAAAACAATTTTCGACATTGATTCGTAATTAATTTTAGGCTCTCGCGATAAAACAAGTGCAAAAATGAACGTTGCTAAGCCGCCCGTTAGATATGCAACCAGCATTACAAAACTCTTGTCAGGGCCCTAAAATAACAAAAAAAAATGAAATCGGTAATCGAGGTAATCGATTACAGTCACTACGTCTTACACAAAGCATATGGAGATATTATAATCTCACTTCTTTTTTAAGTTGAATAACGAAATCTCGAGTCGAAATCTGATTCTTTAAACAAAGAGGGAAAATCAGATACGTCTGTTTGCAAAAGTACTCGAGAAATATTGTTTTATTTTTTATCCCGAAAACGATGCAACAGCTAAACACGTCAGTTTCAAAGCACGGCTTGTTACGATCTTGCCATTGTCGCCAAAATCCTTCTTTTATTCAAATCCTTTTTTTAATTTTCAACTTTTGAATCGTTAAACCGATTTTTACGGTTGACACATCAAGTGAAAAATTTTTAAAGTTGTTTTTAGGAAATTATGACACAAAAAAACGTGATTTTTTGTAAAAAAAAATTGTATGCATTTCCTGCGAGACTCATCCGCTTATGTTTGGTTATGTTTGGTAAAATTCAATGATCTACTAGATGTACTAAAAATCAAATAATTTTTCATAAAACGACAGTCTAAAACTAAAAATGCTGTATTAAGAAATTGCATTTTTAACAGTATTTGGGCACCAAATTTTTGATAATTTTCCAGAAAATCGTTCCACCAAAACGATTTTTATTCAAAATTGATCAAAAGATTTTGAGTGTATAAAACAGTTTATAGACAAGGCGTATATGAGTTTGTGTCCATTTGATTCATCGATAACTCCCATATTTGACCGACTTTTGAAAAATCTCTAAAGCTTCCTTTAAAATGTTTCGGGCATTCTTCTGGGGATCTTTCCAAAAAAAATCCTCTTGTTCAGATTTTGTGAGATGTGTGTCACAAAAAATATCCGTTAATTGACTAAAATAACCCAATAATGTTCATGATCAATTCGGATTACAGTAGAATCCTTACAAGTCTAGGAGAAAATTAAAAAATGTTGGGGTATAAAAAATAAGTGTCCAATTACTGTTGGTATTTTCGAGATGCGATTACTTATGACATCTGCAATATTCCATAGCTTTAACTTTGGTGCACAGAAGAAGTGCACAGTAAGAAACCAAAGCTGGTAATGTATCTTGTTGCTATTATCTTTTAATTACGCTTGATCTACTGCTCAGGAGGCATTGGTGTTTCTAGCGCATGTAATGGAGCATTAAAACTTGAGTCTGAATCTAAACATGAGGCTAAGGAGTGGTGTGTCCCATGCACTTCGGTTCCGAAGCGAGGTCGTGTTCAGAAATCGGTCAAGAAGGTGTTAGCGTCAGTTTTTTTGGGATACAAAAGGATTTCCTCCACACGTGTAGCATTTTTCATCAAACGAAGAGGCTCTAGCCATCGTCGAGAAGGATTTTACAGGCCTTCCAGAAAGTCACTTCCGTGATGGGACAACACAGTTGGAAGATCGTTGGACCAAGTGTATTGATCTTATTGGTAATTATACTGAGCAATAAAAGCGATTTTCCAAAAAAAAAAATGTATTTTCATTTCCGCTTTCAAAACTTTTTGTCTAATCTAATACTATTTAGTATTTTCATTTTCATTCTATTTTCATCATATAATTGTTTACTATTTATATTCTATAATATTAATTTTTCAGGATGTGGAATTAAAACCGTTATACACATGTAAACGTATTTTCGTTCGACATATTTGAATACTCTTATATATTTAATAGATATTCAGATATATTAATTATACAAAAATGATTAGTAAAGGTATTCCATAGCTTAATAACAAATTATTTAATATTCTAATCTCTAGCTTCTTACAGGTAAGATAATTTCAAAATGGTGAGGAAATCATATTAATTTCTCTGAATGTTTCATATATTAATATAACACCATATGATGGAATAAAGAGAGGGGCCATCAGAGCACCCGATTGGATCCGATTTGGATAGAAAGAGTGGGACTGCCAACTTCGTGTAATTAAAAATTTCGTGATTAAACGGCGGGCTCTTCTCCCCATCTAGTGGGACTTTTTTAGGCAAGGGCTCGGTTTTGGTGTGGTTTCTGCGAACTTGTCTCTGGGAGGAGATTCTCTCTAGACCTCTAAAGCTCTTTGGGTTACACGTAAGTGTATCTACCTATAGTCCCACAATACATTGTTGACCTTTGATACAGGAACATGATGAAGAGATTTATCCAGTAATCTAGCGGAGAACATCGTGTATTGTTCATAACTTGATCAAATGATTTGCTCGATGTCTAAATGATGTATGGTCTTTATCGATGAAGCGGACCAACCAAAACCCCCTTTTTTCCACGTTCACGGTGATTAAACCTATCCAGTAAATTATGAATCAGTCAGTCTGCTCAGTGATGATTGTCGGCCTAATGGTCCATCATCGTAAATAGTAAGCTGAATGTTAGTTTTCATTTATTCACGAATTGATATCGTCGAATAAAGGGTTTATAAGAATCTTATAGTAACCTGGCATCGTCATGGAATCAGAAGCATTAAATTAAAAGTAGCACAAGATCGTTTTACCGAAATTTTTAAATTTTTCCTATTTCCTCATGTAAATTAAACTATTTTATTTCTAGTCTATCGATTTCTAGTCATCCCTGGTTTACTTCCACCCAATCAAGTTCTCAAAATAAAAATCAAATATTTTTTATGGCGACAATTTTAGAAGTCAACTTAATAACTAATAGTTACATTGAAAATGTGACCTTCGATGCTGAAACGTAAAAAAACAATTCGCTGCGAGAAAATTAAAATCTTACTCATCGTTTCCAACAGCAAAAAAAAAGGTTCTTCGACAAACCACATGCCAACTAGCTAAACGAAACGGACTCGAGAGTGTTTGCTACCCTTAAATAAAATCTCGCCTCGAGTTTCACTAATACAAGCACGTGCGTATAATGGGAACAATAAAAGTCTAGATCCGAATTGAAGAAGAAATTAAAAAATCTGCGAACATCCAAACAAAAAAAAACAGGTTCACCGACATTAAATATTCGCAATCCATCAGCTGTACAAGGTCGTCTTCGGCTAATACTGCTTCTCGACTAGGTAGGTAGTTTCTGATCCTTTTGCACATTAATTTTTTCTTCAACTACCTGCTACGCACACTCATGAAGAACGAGTTGCGAAGACGTCGACAACGACGACGATCCTTCCAACATCTAGCATTGAAGGCAGATTCGGCACCGACCGACGACCGACCGACCGCGACTGCCGAGCTCGCGATTCCCGAAAAGAGGAATAAGGGGTGGATTTTGCGCTGAAATTGGCGCTCGGCGCGCGAAATTATATGCTACGAATAGAGACGATCTGCGAAAGGGTATTTCAAAATTGTGCTCAGATTCTGCGATATAGTTACATAAGTGGACGGTGGATTTGCGGCACCCTCGATTCGGTAGGACAGTGTCCTCATCCGGAGTTGTTCGAGCGCACCCTAATTGGAGATCATTCACCTACGTTTGGGATTGCATTAATCATAGAAATCTTCCACCACCAGCATGTAAGCAGCAGTTCTAATGAGCGCAGGTGCTAGCAGTCTCATAGAGTACAAAGTACGGCGCCTGCGTAGGGGTGTGTTCGTTGCTTATCAACGCATATAGGGGTGGGCTTTGATGATGGGATTTCTCGCATCTGTTCAAATTCTGCGCAGCGCACCATTGTTTATACGAGGGCGATGTTGCGAGGGACAAGTACATCCGAAGCTGATGGTGGATGGCGGATTTAGCTTATGCCTACGTCCAACCGGTTCCCAGTTCTATAGTAGGGATCGAAATTCGTGAGAGGGTGAACGCTCGGATACTATTTAGATGACACTTGCGCAATTTGATTAGAATTCGAAGGGGTGTGTGCGCGGTAGGGATGTTCAATAGAAAAGCACTCATCCAGTCAACCGTGGTTATCAGCAGCCGCTGGTCGATAGATCGCTTATCCTCCGTCTTCCAAATGCACCCCACTGCCGCAGCAAGCAAATTTATCCAAACACCTAACCCAAAAAAAAACAGAAATCGAAAAGCGCGCCACGCAGTTCCCTACCGAAAATGCGTCCTCCTCTGTTTCCTATTCGTCCTTCCTTCCTTCCTTCCTTCCTTCCGAGTTGATCAAACGTCAACTCCGAGCCATCTGCAGTTTTCACTCTCGGTTGATGCAGAAAAACAGCGGTGGTACCTACAGCAAACATAAATAATAATAGTACTCTCGGGGTACGTACACCGAAAAGGGGCACGTGCCATCCGGCCTCTCTTCCCTCCCTTGCCGGTTCGATCCACTCGTCTATAGGGCTTTACCTGTGCGTGCGCGCAAAAATCCGGCCGGCACCCTACCCTAGGAAGGCGAGTCCTGCGCGGTTGTCGAAAATCATGGACGATGGAAAATTGCATCTTTGCGCGCCAAGAATTCTCGGTGTGATTATTAGTGTACTTGGATGGATTGAAGTGTGCAAGAACTGAATGACACTGGAGACAGCGCTAGTCGTTGCAGTCAAGAGAGTGGTGACTTCGTTCTTTTCTTTTTGCGACACAGGAAACTGACGAGATGAAGGTGGTTTTGGGTTTGGATTGAATGGCGAAAATCAAAACAATCGAGGCAGGATGAAAGAAAGGGAAATTGGACGATTGATAGGACAGATGGATAAGATAGATGGATATGATATGTAAATAGGATGCTAGTCTTGTTCTTTACTTGAGCGTTTCCATTGAAAATGTGGAAAATTATTTTCGATATATTTTGATGTGAATGAAACTTTGCTTCCGCGTTTGGCTTAGGAGACTGAGCATTTTCCGCGCTAACATAGATTTTTATGACTCAAGAGTCAGCTTTAAAAAGGGCGTAAGCATTTTGAATAGCACTTCAATTCTTAATTTGTGGCTTGAAAACCTTTGCTTGTACAAAAAAAAAACTGTCTAAGAACAAGTTGTGACCCTATGTGTGAAGGTTGCGAAAAAAATATACACTGAGAAAAAAATCGGGAAAAATCGTCAAATAAGATGAAAATATAAATATATCAATAAGAGATTTTTTGATTTTTTGGATTTTTTGACTGTAAAAACTTGAAGTTATTACGCAAATTTTAGCGAAGACTGCAGGATGGAGAAATGTTAGGGAAAAAATTTCTAAAACATCAACTTTCGGCGCATTTTTCAAAATTTTAATATTTGCGGGAATAAACGTAATTCGAAAAACGTTTTGTGGTTACTGAAAAAACGCAAATAATTTATGAAAAGGTCGTATTTTCGAATATTTTTTAGAATATGATAAAATTATATCGCAAATATCTCGAGAACGGATGCTCATCATTGGGAGCTTAATTTTTTTTTAAATACTCCAAGAATCAGATTATATAATCAGAATACGTTTATTCCCACATGATGCGTTTATTCCCACGCTAAAATTTGCGTAATAAATTCAAGTTTTTACAGCCATAAAATTAAAAAAACAGCAAAACAATATTTTTTGAGATATTTAAATTTTATTGTAAATTTATGTTTTTTTTTTCCGAAAAAAAAATATTTTTTCAGTGTACATTTTTTTCACAACCTTCACTTATAGGGCCACAACTTGTTCCTAGACAGTTTTTGTGTACAACCAAAGATTTTCGAGCAACAAATTATTAATTGAAGTGCTATTCAAAATGCTTTCAATCAAATCGAAGACACTCGAAGTTGGTCGGTAGGTCATTTCGGTTGGAAACGCTCACTTATCAATTCATTTTATAGAGATGACGATTGGAAATTGAAAATCCAAGTAGGTACATCGAGAAAATATAAAACGAAGATAAATAGGATGAGAGATGCACAAGATGATATCCGTACTATGATGTTACTAGCGCTTATCACTATAATTAAATTGATTTTCTCATGGCGCAATTTGGTGAGATTCATCCAAATTTAAATTATTTCCAAACACTAATCAGTGCATGTGCGACAAAAGGTCGTGTGGCAAAAAGGGCAAAACATCGATGATGATGATGATGACGAGATACTACCATAGCTTGTAGCAAAGGCGCGTTAAAAATCAGGCATCATTTCGGACATTTGTTTTTCGTTTTGGGTTAGGAAACTGGGATGAAGGTTGTAGACTTTTGCCCTTATTACTGAGTTTATTTTTCATTTCCGGTTTGCAAATAGACATTTTACCAAATATGAGCTGATCTGATTCATGCAGCACTGTGTGCCATTTGGCTAGTGTCTGATTTTACAGTTCAATGTTTGTCATTACTTAATCATAACTCACAATATCGTTATTAGATAATATTGTTTTAATGATTTAACTTCATAGATGATTTAAACATTACTTATTGTTTATTTTTTTAGTCCAATTGTCTTCACCTCCCTTTCAATTAAATCTTCCCTGTTTTCCTAACTCAGGAGCAATAACGAATAGACCAGCAAAACTAAAAGCGGATTGCTGTTAAAAAAACAGCATCAAGTAGCAAATAGTAATCATGGCAACAGTAATACTTCACAAAATTTCTTATATTTCAGGATCAACCGAATGAAGATCATATATAATAGATACGAATGATTGTAGTATTTTTCGTTTACATCAATATATACACTACTATATAAATAATTCATGGGAATGGAAGGGACCACCAGGGCACCCGATTGAAGCACTTTGGATGGGGAGAGTAGGAACGCCAACTTGCCATTGCTAACAGTTTGTGAATGGAGGGTTGGCTCTTCTCCCCGCCCATTTGGGCATCCTCATGTTAGATAGATTGTTCTTTTGACCAATCTTCCAATCTTGCTGTTGGAAGGCGATTCTGTATATCCCTGTGGATACGTATAAGTGATGTTGCCTATCGATCCACCCAACCCCAACACCCAACCCAACCCAACCCAATTTTGGCCCTTCATACAATGGCATGACGAGGATAAGCAGTAGTTATTAAAGCTTGATCAAGTCAGAGAAGAGAACCCATTCCTGTGGGACTTAGTTTTCGTGCTAGAATGGGTGATAGTACATATCATACATCATATCCAATTATGGTGGAATCCTTCTTGAATAATGATCTTCTTAAATTATTTCTAGTTATTTAAAAAACAAATGTCAAAGAAAATTTCTGAACATTGCAGCAAATTCTACAAAAATTATACTTTCTATAGCTCAATTTTTAACTGTGGAAGTGTATTCAGAACACTGGGTTTAGAGCCGTCAATGAGCTTGAAACGCGAAAAAAATGGCAATATATGAACTTACTTATGCTGGTTCAACGTCCTATTTTTCTCCATAAAACTCGGTTAAGGGCTGCTTGTCTCCAGTACCCCGAATGTCCCACACTTCCAAGGTCTTGCTCCACTTTGTTTAACCACCTTGTACCGGTCGGATTCGAGGCAAACACCATTTTTGCGGGGTTGTTGTCCGACATTCTTACAACATTTCCCGCCCATTGTCCAGGTATAGCGACTTTCTGGATACTGTGTCCGCCATAGATCTGCGCTAGCTCGTGGTTCAACCTTCTCCTCCATACATTGGTTTTCACATACACCGCCAAAGATGGTCCTAAGTACGCGTCATTTGAAAACTCCAAGTGCTTGCAGGTCCTCGTCGAGGATTGTCCACGTCTCAACTATCGGTCTCATCAGCGTATTGTACCTGGTACACTTTGTACGGGGGTGAAGTTTACCAGATCTCAAGGTCTTATGGAGTCTATCGTAGGCAAACTCATCCACCACTTCGAACTAATCTCCGTCAATTGTCACAATTCTGCCTATGCGAGCCCTATCATTCTCGGTTACTCCAGCCAACGGATTCTTAGTCTTCGACGCATTCACCTTCAATCCAACCTTTTTCGTTTCACGTTTCAGCATGGTGTACTGATCAACTACCACCTAGAACGTTCTGCCGACAATGTACACGTCGTCAGCAAAGCAGATGAACTGGCCGGATTTATTGAAAATCACACTCCGCATGTTAAAATCCGCACTTTTCATAGTGCCTTCTAGCGCAATATCTGATTAATAAATGTTATTAAAAGATCTAGAAGAACTATCCGAAATATCTGGATAATATCAATAAGCAGCTCTTCAAAGTATGCAAAGAAAGACAATTGGAATATCCAGAGAAAAATTCATAAGAAGGTTTCCATAGGAAGTCCATAGAAGGATCTAACAAAAACTCAAGGCTATTGGGGTCCAGAAGCCTTTGAAATCGGCCATCGAGTGGGCTGAAAAGCCCGTGTTACATCGACTAAACTTTCTTTAGAATTTCGCTAAGACTTATTTGGGAAAGTAAATGGCCTTGTTCGTACTACGAATAACGCGCCATCTATATATGGAAATGCGTTGGGCGCTAGCATCAACCGCATCCACCGCATCGGTCTTCGATCATGGCGCCCTTAAGAAAATGCGAATTTACTCTTCCGGCAGCCAAAAGAAGATGGAGGAACCCTCTATAAAAGCGATGTTCAACTATCTACGAGGGAGTAGTAGAGAACAACACGACGCCATCTTCAGTATCGCTTGTAAACCGCCAGAAATTTATCCAGATAAACAAGACAAAAACCAGGAAGAATTTAATTTAAATTATTAGTAGTTTAGTAATAAATCGTTACATTAGAGTTAAAATATGAAATTCAAAGTAGTTTAAGCTATTAAAGTTTTCTTCTGTGAAAAGAACAAACTAAACCAATTAAATAAAGTTGCCTTACTTAGTGAATGCTGTAGTGCATATGTCCTCGTTGTGGTGAATAAAATTTGAGCACAGAAATTAATTTACTGAGTGATTCCAACAGGCCTTTTTTCTATCTCTGGTGATCAATCAAAGTGCACCAGATAGTCATTTCTAAGCTGTTCTATACATTAGTAGAATAATGACTGGCAATGAATGCAAGTGGAACTCGTTTGTTGGAACAGTAACTAAAGTCTATCATTTTCGATAGACCGGCATTAGGAAGTAAATATGTAAGACAATTCTATTGTAAACTCTTTAGATAGCATTTGGTGGCCCTGAAAAGGACCGTTTGGATTTAATGATGATACGGCCCTGGTTGTATTTTCTACAGTGGGTAAGAGGGTCATTATATTTAACGGGTAGAAGATAGTTATGGAACCACATACTTTGCAGCCATATGCTGTGACATTTCACTTGAACAACTACTTATAAGAGAATGATGACTGTGATAGGGAAATCATCTGACGTCAGCAAACAGCGGGCAGCGATTGCAAAAAAGTGAACTTCAAACAAGTTATTCAATTGTTTGTTGTGTTCAATACTGAATCATTTTATGAAATATTTATTATATACCACCAGCAACTAATCCGCTATGCACAATTAGGGACTAAAACGAACTCAAACTACCCTCTATACTAAAGATCTGAGCACATGAGCGGTCTGACGTTTTGAACTTCAGCTAGAATTATCCGTTATAAAATTTTGGTTGTTGAACGCGCTTTGTCATTTACTCCGGGACGCGGTGTTTAGTGAATACTATGTTCAGCCGGGCACGGTCATTGAAATTTCAAACAGCACAAGAGAAAAATTCAACCAAAAAAACTCTTTAGTTGGCAAAGTGATTTGGTCGTCCTGAAAAAGACGGATTTAGTTGACGGTGGAGAAACAGTTCACAATTGAAGCTAGGCTTTCTTCTTGGTCTTCTTGGTTTAGCTCCTCGTCGTTGCGAATGGCCATCCGCAGGTGACGTGGGATGATGGATTCTTGTCTCGTTTGTTAACAGCCAACTGCAGCAACGCCTCTCTGAGCAACGACTGCTCGCCAGTGTACCCTCCAGAGTGCTTGCTGCCACCAACTGCGTTCCTACCGCCATTGCACAGCTCCACGACTGCCGAAAAACTAAATCAAAATGCGAAGGTTTCCCCTTATATAATATTCATGGCTGCATAGGAGACGTTCCTCACTTAAATATGAAGTCTGTGCTAGGAAAGTACTGTGTATTTGGTAAATTTACTCTGAAAAATCGACATTATGAGAGATCACCTTATATTTGCGTTATTTCAAATAGTTTAATGTTAAAAACCAATAGTTTTCATTATCGGAATCGACGCGTAGAAATATTTCCGATCGATTGGCGCAAACATTTAGAAAACGACTGAGATATTAACGCTTAAAACCTGACCGCATTTCGTGACGGTCGCAATAGATATTTTTTTAAAAATTGTATCCCTGTATAGAAAACAAAGACGTATACTATGTCAAAAAGTGGCACAATTGTACGAACCAAGAATATGTGATTTCCTATTTTCTATTCTTATTCCCGAGTACGACTGCGTGGCAAACACAAGCATATCTTATGCCCAAAGATTCAAAAAAAATTCTAAAGCAAAAAAATCCTTGAACACCTCCAGAATAGTGTTGCTTTACCGCCTGGCAAGGAAGACTCCCACCTTGAGATGCCTACCCAACAAATATCAGTGTCGAACAACCGCTTGTTGAAACAAATTTGGAGAAGTTAATTAGCTTTCTAGAAGAATAAACTGAACTACTTCTTCAATTTTTTATGAACAAACTGTTGTTCCGCATTGATGTTTTTTTGGGTTATCACCCACTGTGACGTATTTGTTGGCGTAGCTGCACATATTGATCTGACAACCTGAATTCCGATGCTGATTCGGTGAGTTTGTTCCAATATATTTATGTAGGTAACATCTAAATCATTTTTCAAACTACCAACATATAAAAAGTTAGACAAGCAACGCGTAAGGCTTTATGCTGAATCCTATCTTTTTACTTTACCTAACTGACATCTTGTTCTCATTTTCATTAATTATGTATAAGAGCACGAGTATCGCTTTTTTTATTCTTGTTTGGACTGGAATCAACGTTCAGTCTCCAGCATCATCTCTGATATATCTATTTTATAAATTTTCAAATGCGAGACGCTAGAGGAACTAGAGTTTCGAGTTTCGAAATGCTGTGCTCGTGTGGACGCTAGACTAGCATAGGAAAGTGAGAATTATCGTGTCTATCAATTACCACTTTTCTATTAGCATTTCTTTCAAACTTTCGATTTTTCTTCTCATTGGGTTTTAAAACTTGTTCTGATGTACAGCCTTGAGCATATTTTTTCAGCTTTCTCTGAATTTCGTTCTAATTTTTGATCTCGGATGCATCTAAAAATGCATATTCCTTATTTTTTTTGTTTAATTAGTTCGTTTATTTATGAGGCTCAGACATGTGTAACACTTTGCGGAACCGATACTCAATATTGTCATTTACAATGCTTCGCTTTTCGATGTCAGTAAAGTTAGTAAAAGTGGGGTGCCAATTACTCGTGGCAGGCTCGAGGCTAATAGATCATAAAATCGCTACGAAGAGGCTAGATAGCTTCCTATAGCTTCTTATAGATGCATCTAGCGAGAAGTGGTTTGAAATAGGTCTTGACATCACACGAATGAAACCCCGACTTACATCCAGACATTTGACATCCAGACCACGATCTCGACGAAACATTTAGAATAATGGAATGTATCCACCGCCCAATAGAATTATTTTACAATCGCTTTGCCAACTTTGAAGAGAACTCTGACTACTAATCATCGTCATGTAAAATTCTTCTTTAAACATTTCGCCTTTTTGTAGTCCCAGTATTCCTAGAGTCCACCTTCCCATTGCCTGGAATTAAGCAATGCGATAATCCTGACTGATCTTTCGATCAACGCACAAAGTAAGATGAGTGGCTCACTGTTTTCATCAATCGGAAGGCCATAATAGAACTGAGACTAACCGAGAAGATGAAATAATCAGCTCAGTAATATTTTTGGAACAAGGTTTCCGGAAGGCAGATGAGTATTCATTGTAGACACCGAAACAAGTAGATCCATCAATGCGCGACCCATCAGTGAAAAATCTTCTGTTGCAATCAGTGCTGCTAATAGTTATTTCGATCCAATGCGTCCATTCTTCCGACATGCCCAGCCCATCGTAGTCGACCGATTTTAGCGATGTGTACGATGGATGATTCTCCCAACATCTGATGCAATTCGTGGTTCATTCACCTCATCCGCATTCCGTCTTCAATCTTCACTCCTTAATATGTCCTTAAGTGGTACTGGTTCATAATAGGGGGACATGTAAACGAACTAGATTCTACCCGTGCAACGCAATAGGGGGAACAAGTAGTCGAGTCATGGATATCTATGAATTTCCTATGAAAAGCTCATTTACTTATCAGTTACTTATCACAATTAGTTTAATGCTTGCTCGTAACTTAGTTTGCCTGTACATTTTTTGCATAAGTACTACTGCGTGGCAAGTACAATGATACCCTATGCCCAAAGATTCAAACAAATGTCTAGAGCAAAAAATTCAAAGACCAGACCGGGAATTGAACCCAGCCACCACTAGAATAGTGTTGCTTTCGTGTTGCTTTTGCCTTTATCGACTGAGAAGAGGTTCCCCATTGAGATGACTTTGGTCCACTGTTACGTATTTATTGGCGTACTGGCACAGATTGGAACAAAAACCTGAAAGCTGACGCGGGTTCGGTGATTTTTTCAAAGACATTGGTGTATATAATACCTAAATTCCTTTTTTTTACCCAATTACCCAAGCATAGAAAGTTACAACTTATTACCCTTCCAACCAACAGCTCCGCCCGAGGTTTCTCGTTAAATTTTTACTACCGAAATAACTTCATTCCTATCCTAGTTATGAATAGTTCAAAGATTGACGAGGCCAGGAATAATCGTAAAAGTATGAGTGTCACGTTTTACATTCTTGTTTCGACTGGAATCAACGTTCACTCTCCAGTATCATCTCTGATCTATCTATTTTATAATTTAACATATGTGAGTTACTAGACGAATAAGAGACAAGCAGCCTTCAATCGAGTTGCATAATGCTGTGAGAGTTTGGACGTTAGGAGCCTTCCTTAGATTATTCGGCAAAGGCGCAGCTGGGTTGGTGGTTGAGTTCGATTCCCGCTCTGGTCTAGGATTTTAGGCATAGATTTGCAACAAGTGTGCTACTAGGCATAGCCCTAGTAGCACACTTGTTGCAAATCTGTTGAGATAGCTGCTATGCAACTGATTTGAGTCCCAATCAAGTTGCTGTAACCTATATTGACGGATGTGTGTTGCTTGGGAGGGTATGATTGAACTTGCCACACATTAGTATGGAAAAACGGAATGGTTGTGTGGCGTTGAAAGCTCCCAATTAATAATTGTAGAAGTGCATTTAGAACACTGAGTTGAGAGCAAGCAAGCAACACTAAGAGAAGAAATGTGCACGTTAGACTAGCATAAGTAAGCGAGACTAATGTGGTTTATCAATACTACTTCTTCACTATCATTTCTTTTTCGAGCTTCTGACTTTTCTGCTCGTTCAGATTTAAATGATTTTTATCTCGGATTCCTCTAGAAATGCATGTTTCAATGGATGATAAACCGTTTGGCCGAAAGACGTTTAGAATACAGACGTTTGGCCGAATGGACGTTCAGCCGAATGGACGTTCGGACGATTGGTCGTTTGGCCGAATCGACGTTTGGCCGATTTTTTTTTTGATTGGTCATTGAAACTCCAAAGAACTGCTCATGTTTGAAAGAAGGAAAAATCTCATATAAGTGTTTTATGCCGGGCAAGCACTTGAATCAGAAGTTCGCTTTCAGATACAGGAATATGCTTTGTCAAATATGCAGTGCTATATTTCGAAACTCCAAAGAACTGCTCGTGTTTGAAATAATGAACAATCTCACAAAAGAGTAATAATCCGAGCAAGCACTTGATTCAGAAGTTTCGGATACAGGAATATGTATCGTCATAAAGGAGCATGTGCAAAGTATCAAAGGAAGGTATCTTTCGAAAGAACTGCATATTTCTTCAAGATTATTAAAAACTACTGGCCCATTCCGTTTAGCATTTTACCATAACAAATTTTTCCACCTAAAATCAGGAGTTTAAGTTTTTTTCAAAACATATGCATACTTCTTATGTATATAGCCAAATGGCCGAACACAAATGTTTAATTTTTTGAACACAAAAATTTCGGTTCTTAGTGAAACGATATAGTTGATACTTAATCAGAATGCTTATTACTGCAAATGAGCACAAATATTGATAAACTATAATTGTATTAAGTCTAGAATATTTCATTACATCGGGATGCTACCTAAGGGGGTCGAGAATATTTTGTTTATTTCTTATTTCCTTGTTTTAGATCTAATGATTTTCAGAATATTTTTTTGGATTCTTATTTACATGTTCTGATAGACAATTTTCGGCCAAACGACCATTCGGCCAGACTTTCATTCGGCCAAACATCCATATTCCAAAGATTCCAAAGATTCATTCGGCCAAACATCCATATTCCAAAAACTCATAGGCCATATGCCAAACGGCCAACCTCCATTTCAAAGATATCTCAAAGTCTAGTTCCCTACTTATGCGCCTTTTCTTTCTTTTACGCCCCAGCTAGAACACATCATGGACTTAAAGACTTAAAGCACTTGTGGATAAATAATGGTCCACCGTTATTTTGAACTTCTTTGTGCCTAACGAATGAACAGAGACCAATAATGACCACTCAGCCTAGAGACCCAGACAACCCATCATCATCACCAGAAAATGTCCTGAAAAAATCACACCGATAAATCGTGGTCCTTTGCACGAATTCGTTCTGTTCACGATAATCGAAACATTATTAACCTAATGGACTTGTCTCAAACGACATCAATTTTGTTAAAGATTTTTGAATTCCACTTTTCATTGCCCCATATTCTTTATTTGAGGCATAAGTTTTGCGAAGAAATTGTATGGCAAATTGGACATTTGATATCAATAACAAGCATTCAACGATTATGATGTAGAAGGAGATGTTCGCTCATCACCATGAGGCACCGAGAGTGAACAACAATGTTTTTGGCTAGAATTAAAGATATGAAGAGAAAGTTTTGATAGTTCCGCTAGTGTGCGGCAGGCTTGGAAATTTAACAGATGTTTATGAAAATTGAGCGAAAAGGGCATGTGTACAGTGGTACTCGAACCAACGACATTTTTGCCTAACATTGCCGTTACTCCTCGCACGGAGAATATATAACATAACAATTAATGTAAGCATTCAACGTTAACGAGTATTCACGTTTGCCAAATTTCGCGTTGATGTTGGAATGGCAAATCCACTATCTCAGATGTTTAATACAGAAAACATTTATTTCGCTAATCTACTATGACCACTTGAAAAACAAATGTTTGCTCTGCAAATCTCAATCCCATCGTTGTTGACGATTTCAACTGAATCGATGACTCCGAATCCATCAAATCGCAAACGCAATGTACACCTTTTCCTATCTTCCAGCCAAAGCGCGCAAATTCGGCTGCTGCTGCTAGTTTCCCTTTAATCACAAGAACCAATTTGGCGATATTTGCTTTCTTCCCCTTTCGAGCTCACAGCAAACCCAAGACGACGTCGACAGCGAAAAAGAAGAAGATCGCAAATCAGAGCGCGAAAATCGTCTTTTGCTCGGCTGCTGTTCCCTGACAATGGGCCTCTAGCCGGTCTAGGCTAGGGGAGAAGATCAAGAAAAGGTAAACAATTAGCTCTGTAACGAATACGGAAACAATTACCTCCGGTCGGTCGGAAGAGGTGGAGGGAGATTCTTTGGATTTTTGAGACACTCGCACACAGAGACAAACAACGGTGCGCCGGGAAGATTCAGGGGTGATTTAAATTTGCTTGGTCAGATGGTCAGCTGATTGAAGGCAGCTTGCAAAATTTTTCGGATGCATCAAGAACTCGAACGGTGGAGGGTGAAAGGTGAGCGACAACGGGGGATGCGGAACTGGATTCCTCTTTGCAAGCACACAGCCGCCAGCCAATGTTGACGCGACTGACAATGGGCTCTTTAATGAGATGGGAAATTGTCTTCGGCTGACATTTTTCAAATATCTTCACACAAGTCAGCGTGGATTTCCGCTTCGAAATATTTCCCATAACCTTTACCCAACCAGGTCATTGAATTGATATTCTTGTTTTTTTTTCGGAAAAATATTCAAAATACAAGAACACGCCAGATGACGCTAGACGCGCCACGGAAGGACGATATGAAAAAATGGTAAAAAATGCAAATTCAACTAGAGCACCGAAACGGAATATTTGACTTTCATTAAAATACCTTCTCCCCTATAAATGACGGGAATGAGCATTCGAAGCGGTGCCATATGATCCGACGGTAGCGCCCCATATGTGAATGAACTCACAAGGAAAAAGAGCGCGAAGGAAGCAGTCCTGTTAGCAACTAGGACCTTATTTTACTTCTTTTTTTTCCCCGTAGCCCTGAAAAATGTGCCAAGGGACGAGACATTGGTGTAGGATAATTATCCTGCTTTTTGGCGCGCCTCTGTCGATGAAGGCATTTTCCCATGTAGAAATCGTCTCACGAAGGAATTCCCTTTCGGGAAACTTGAATCCTTTCGGCAACACACATGTGTTGTCACAGGAACTCGATTCGACTGGCGGAACGGACAAATTGTCCCAGAGTTCTGCTTCAGTAGGACCTGTCTCCGGGATGTGTGTGTGCGTGTTTTTACTGTTTGTGCCAATAAGGACATTGAACCATATGGTCTGTCAAACGATTTCTATGCAAGTGATTTCGAATTGAGCAATTTTAATTGAGCGTGAGAGTGAGCAACAGAGAACCAACAGATGATGCTCGGGTCTACCATACATCCCTAATGTGTAAATACTGGTGATCCTAAATTAATGCAATGGGCGTCACAGTGGGACGAAATTAAGAAACTACAAAGTACAGCCCCATTTGGTTGTTCGGAATGATGATATAGGACTACGCAACTTAATGTTAGTCATGTAGATTGAAGAAAGGAATATTCTTTGAATTAACCCTTTCAGGCATAAAATATTCCAAGCGTTACTTTACAAGCAATTTGCTGTGTAATGATTAAAAGATTGCTCAATAACATAGAAATAATTGAAAAAAGTCTAGGTCATCCAAACTATCCTGGAGTCCACCTAATATCTACAGTTGTGATAGTAGCTTCATCCGGTTAACAGGGTGACCACACAATTTTTATTTTCAAATTCCCGGTTTTTTCCCGGTTTTCTCGGACCAAATGTTAAAAATTTCCCGGGTTAAGGCGCGGATCATGTAGTAATGAACTAGAATAACGAATAGAAAACAATTACTCTAAGCAAACAATTTTGAACGAATTGAGTTACAAAGCTTGATAAAATTATATTTTCAGTATAAGCGTTGTTTATAATATAAAAATGACTACATTTTAGGACCCAACTATTTACAAATTCTGCGTTCAGTTTTAGGCCCATGAAGCTAAAGAAAATAATTTAGATGATAGTCTGAAAACAGATGACAGTCTGAAAGTCAGTTTGTGTGTATCGCCAAATGATTTCTTTATATATTTTTAAGAAACTTTTCACAAAGATTCTATAAAAGCTCTCAGCCATTGCTTGAGAAATTCTTTCTGGCGTTTCTATAGGTATTCTTCAAAAGTTTGTAGCCATTCCTCCAGCGATTTTTTCAGCAGTTTCTTCTGGCAGTTCATTGGCTGATCTGTTAAACTTTCTTGTGATGACGTTTATGGTGGAATTCCTGGACTTATGAAGTTTTGTGATTGTAAAGGAATCCTTGGAAGACACCTCAAAGAACTAAAAACTATAAGGTAATTGCTGAAATAATTCTTGGAAAAACCCTGATTTATTGAAGAAACTTAAGAAATTTTGTTTGCACGAGTTTCATAATCTCGTGTATTCAATTCTTCACGTTAAATATTCTGCAAGAGGTTTTGCAGAATTATTTATAAGTTTTGTCTAGAATGTTTGCAAGGATTCTTAGATATAGATCTTTAAAAATTTCTTACAGTATTCCGCTGGAGCAGTGTTTTTTTTTAAATTCCACAATCGATTGCTCCACAAAATTCGACAGAGTTTCCTACAGGGATTTCTATAAAAATATTGTTCCTCTAATTTAGAAATATCTTCATGCATTCACGCCGAATAGAAGAATGTTTCCTATATTTATTTTTGTTATTCGAAGCATATATATTTCGAGAGTGATTTTTGGTTATCTTTAATATCATATTGCCATGCGAAAACTTATATATCGACATGGAATTTTCAAAATGGGCCAATGTCGCAAACGTAAACAATGGCTTCTTCTGCAAATTTCATATATATTGTGCAACTGTTGAATGATTCCAGATCGATGGTACTGATTACAAAAAGGCTTGTTGGCTGTCGATCAGATAGAGTTATGATCGGTTATTATGGGTTCTGACCGATCCGTCAAAAAACTGCTGAAACGTGGCACTTCTTGATAATTATCAAAGAGCCAAAAAGTGGCAGGCTTACATGCAAAAAGCTGCCACTGGAATAGTTGATGCAAAGATATTTAAAGTTACTTATCATGCAGCCTCAAATGATCCAAGGAATTCCAGATAATACAAAATATCTTGCATTTGAAGCATCGTTCTGCATCGATCTGCCACCAGATGGCTATCGTTCAAGTCAGTTGTTGAAAGAAGCTGCACACTTTGAAGGAGTTCAATTCAATTTCTACAACAATATCCGTACTTTTAAGAAAAATATGAGATACTGGCCATCGAAGATCATGACTTGGAAACTTGTTGGAGAAAACTACTGTGTTTCAAACAAGCAGATGGGAAGCTGGCTTTTATCTTGCTTGTGGAAGTTCATTGCGAACTTTCTACAATCTGAATAAGACCCAAATCCAGCATCGCCTGAGTACGGAGACTATCTAAATTCGAATGTTTGAAAGCAGGTTCTTGCCAAGATCTTCTGCTGTTAAACACAGATAAAAAGAATTTTTGATGAAAATTAAAGATGGGAACAAAAAATATTGTAGCGAACCTGGTTGCTACAAACTTACAACGAATGAGCCACACGCAAAAAACAGCAGTAGAAACTACCATTTCGAATGTTAAATTGAACGCAAACACCAAAAATGTTCACCTGACTATAAATGCGTTTGATTTTACCATGCCTGCGATTAGATGGTAGCGGTTGAAATCAATATGAGGTCTGTCAAATATACTCACAAACGTTGAAGGTTTTAAGATAAACGTAGTAAATTTTACTGAAATTTTATGGTAGTTTTTAAAGATAGGCGTAGTCGGGTAAAATGGTAGTTACTACCACAAGATTTTTTCTGTGCAGGATATTTATCGAAAGGAAGACACACTCTTAAAATTTCACAGATCGTTATAGATGAAAACGCTAAGAAAGGAATACCTAGAGCTCGATGATAACAACACACAATCTAAATTATGAACAATAATGTAAACATAAATTCCCGGTTCTTTCCCGGTTTCTCCCGGTTTTTTAGAATTCCCGGTTAATTCCCGGTTTTCCCGGTTTTCCCGGTTCTGTGGCCACCCTGGGTTAACAATGTTATGATATACATTCAAACATATTCAATGAATGCCCTGGAAGACCAAAAGACACTGTATAGCCCATAAAGCTACTGTTACAATCAAAGACCTTATATTTTGAATAACCTAAAACTAACAAGATTATCCTATGATGTCTGTGGACATTTCAGAATATTCATTGAATATATTTGAATAGTTATCGCAGTTTTGTATAAGCCCAAGAGTAAGTTTTTATGAACTTGAACATCCCAAGATAATCTGATAATGACTGGTGACCTTACAGAAGATTCACTGAATGTGTTTGGATGCATATCGTCACCTTTCATAGTGCAAGACTGTGTATCCTAACTTCTGGGTACTCAAGCGCAGTTTTGGTGACCTAGAACATCCCAAGCTATCTCAATATACCTGTTTACCTTCCACAAGTCTCACTTAAATTGGTCAAATAAATATTGTTACTTATTATAAAACCACAGCTACAATTGCAGATTACATTCCAGGATAGTTTGGATAACCTAGAAGATTATCTCATAATGTCGTTGGTCTTCCAAGATATTCAATGAATATGTTTCAGTTCAGCGTAGCTTTGCATAGCCTAAAAAGCTTTTGTTGCAACTGTAGGTCCTATGCTCTGATCTCAAGGATAGTTTGGATGACCCATAACATGTCATATTGCTTTATAATGTTTGTTGACCTTCAAGAATACTAATTGAATATAATTATATATTTATGGTAACGTTCTATTGCCCACAAGCTACAGTTACAGAACAGTTTGGATGACCAAAAGAATCAGAAAGTTAAAAAATATTGACTGTTGACCTTCCAAAAGAATCATTGAATAAGTTTGAATACAAATAGTCACGCTATGTAACCCATAAAGCTACTGTTACAACTGTAGATCTGATATTCTGAACTCACGTACAGTTTGGATGACCCCGATGATCCCAGTTTATCTCGTAATGTTTGTTTTCGGTCTGAAACATTCACTAAATATGGTAGAATACACAGCGTTACTTAGCCCAAAAAGCTATAACTTCTACTGTAGATCTCAAGTTCTGAACTCAAGGACAATTTTGATGACCTAGAACATCACAAAATTATCAAATAATGACTGTTGGTTCATTAGGTTCATTAAATATGTTTGAATACATATCATAACCTTATATAGCCCTTAAAGCTACTGTTACAGCTGTAGATCTGAAGTTCTGAACTCAAGTGCATTTTGGATAACCTAAAACATCCCAGAAAGGTACAAAATCATTTAACGTGTATCACCACACATTGAAAAATACGTATACATATGATCGCCTTTTTTTATATATGGGGAAGATAACTCTTTCCTTCCATTCCTCCGGTAGCTGTTCGGTTTCCCAGATCCTGGCAATTATCCGTTGCAAGCAGGCCCATCTTGATGAGTTCAGCTGCAATGCCATCATTACCAGCTGCTTTGTTGGTTTTGAGCTGGTGGATGGCATCCTTACCTTCCCTCAGAGTGAGAGTTTGATCATTTCCTTCCTCTGCTGCACTGACGTAGTCGTTTTCTCCGTTGCCTTGGTCTACCATACCTACATTCTCCACGCCATTCAGGTGCTCATCGAATTGCTGCTTTCACCTTTCGATCACCTCACGTCCGCCCGTCAGGAAGCTCTCATCTTTATCCCATCGGTTGTAGCGTTTTGTCTATTGTTTCGATCGCCTATTGTTCGTTGCGCGAGTGATCGAGTGAGCATGAAAAGTCGTGGTTCGCCGGGTAAGATGGGTCGTAGTATGGGTCGGGTACATAATTAATTGTGATCCAAATTATTCGTTCGTCATGCTCTTCGGGCCACCCTCTTGGAACAAATAAACCACTGTCCCATTTTTAAAGTGACTATAGCGGCATCCGTACTGTTGGTGTAGATCAGTTCAAGTTGGCTCTCAGGCGTTTAGATGAATTTACTTGTTTTCTAAATGAAATACATCTATCTAAATGAAATACACTATCACACTCTTTGAGTGGCCCCAAAAGCATCCTTACTTTTGGTTTAAACCGGTAAAAATCGGATTTTTAGCATTATTAAAAATCACTTTGTTTTCCGAATGAAAAATCACTATCACGCTTTGTGAGTGGCCACAATAGCATACTTACTATTGGTTTAAATCGGTTCAAATTGGGCAAGGGTACTAATTTCCAAATATTTCACTTGACAGCTTATCGTTAACCAAAACGAACCTTTCTGCTACCCAATCCTGTTATCCAAAATCCCAGTGATTTCTCGTGGGAGTGCAGAGGTGTTCTCGGCTTCCAATAAAACGAGTATAACGTCAACATATTCTTACGTCACCAGCCCAAATGCAGCGATTAAGGCGGGTGCATTAACATCCGATCATCAGGTACAGCATTTCGAATGCTGGAGAAAGACCAAAACAAATGTCGATCTTCCAGTTGTATCTGACTGTCTTAGGATAGATGATATGCAATTTCATAACATCGCTGTTTGAATCGAACGTGGTATGAACCCAGATAAAGCTGGAGATTCTCCACTGTGCTACGGCAATCTTCACGGACGAATCAAAGCGTGAAAATGTAGTTGGAGTAGGAGTTTTTAAAAGGAGCCTGCAGAGAGTACTACGTCTTCCTTCTCAATGCAGGCAATGCCAGCCAGGCAATGAAGCAAGCCATTCTTCGGCAGTGGGAAGAACGTTTGAGGCAGCTAACAGGAGTGAAACTACAGGAAATCAAATGTGAAACAAAAACGTGGACCGATTAGAATAATTCCTGTGATCAGTGGGTGCCCACTTGACTGCGCATCGGCCATACAAAGTTTCAACAAGTATCTTCAAGCATTGGCCTTTACATTAACAAAATAGTATTCCATTTTTACTAAAATGTTCGACTTTATGTGAACTTTAGAGTGAAAAAACAAACCAATAATTAATCATCTCGATTTCGAAGAAATTTGCGGATTTTTCCCGGAATACGTTTCATCAGCCGGCGCACATTATTCTCATCCATATTTTTGGCAATCTTATTATGGTTCTCAATTCGTTGATGCTTTCGACGACACTGCCGTTCGCCTTCAGCTGCCTCTTCATAATAGCCCAAAATCACTCTATCGGTCTATGCTGGGGACAGTTTGGTGGATTGAGTTCTTTCGGTATAAACTGAATCCCGTTGGTTTCATACCACTGTAGCACTGGTTTACTGTAATGACAGCTTGCAAGATATGGCCAAAACAATATTTGCATTTGGAGACATTTCGTTGTGTACAGCTCTGAATGAAATGTCTCATCACTGATGAAAACCTTGGTCTTCCTACCGCAGCTACAGATGCCTTGCCAAATCATGTATTTACGTGCAAATTGATCTGCAAACACAAACTTGAATTTGGCAGGAACATCTCCCCGAGCCGTAGTCAAGTAAATGTTTTGCCTGGTAGCTGTTTGAAAGCGTGTAGGTAAAAATTATTTAAATTTTAACTGAATGTATTTCATTGTGTTGTGTCCATTGTGTAATGAGTTTCGTGAAAATCGGTCGAGTGATTTCATTGATGGCTTCGAATGAAGAAATAGTGCGCCAACAAATTTTGGGCACTCACTTCGAAAACCCAATCGCTTTTCATCGATGCATCGGAAAACAGCTCGGAATCGCACATTCAACCGTATCTCATGTGATCAAAACGTTCAAGAACCGTAAGACAACCAAGCGGAAAAATGGTAGTGGCAAAAAACGTGGCACATCAATTCCGGAGAAGGCCAGGATGGTATTGAACCAATTTAAGCGTTATCCCAACATTTTGAAAAAGGCGAAAGTTTCAGTTTGTTTTGTGCAGAAAACAATGAAACGTTCTGGATAACATGTGAATAAGGTCCAGAAGGCACCAAACCGAAGCGATAAACAGAACTCGGTGGCCAAAACTCGTGCAATAAAACTGTACAAAACCGTTCTGCATCGTGATGGACGATGAGACCTACATTAAAGCCGACACCAAACAAATGCTAGGACAGGAACACTACGTCGCCACCTCTAAGTTGACCGTTCCAGAGAGTGTACGGAAGAAGAAACTGTCGAAATTCGCCAAAAAAATCCCTGTCAGGCAAGCGATCTGCGGATGTGGCAAAATGAGTCAGCCCTTCACCACCTCTGGGACCGTCAACGGACAAATCTACAAGGACGAATGCCTCCAAAAACGACTTCTGCCCTTCTTGAGATCTCACGATGGCCCGACACTGTTTTGGCCGGATTTGGCATCTTGCCACTATGCCCGGCCCGTCTTAGACTGGTACAAAGATAATAATGTAGTTTTTGTACCAAAAGACGTCAACCCTCCAAACACTCCGGAACTTCGCCCAATTGAAAATTTTAGGGCAATCATGAAGGCAATAATAAATAAAAAGGAACGAAAAAGGATGTTGATACTGAGGAACAAGCTGAGAAAGAGCATAATGAAGGAAAAATTGTGATAAGCAAAATGAAAAAAAGAAAAGATCAGGGAGAAGAAGAGAACAGAGAAGAAAATGATGGAGTCGGAGATAATGAAAAGGAAGAACACGAAGAAGAGCATGAAAAAGAGTAAAATGACGAGAAAAGGGAAAAATAATAGAGAGAAAAAAATGAGGGAGAGGAAGATGACTATTGAGAAGAAGATGACGGAAAAGAATCAGAACATGAAAGAACAGAACAAATATAAGAAAACGAAGGAAACGAGTTTGTCGCAAATGAAAAAAATTGATAAGGAGATGATGGAGAAGATCATAGAAGGAGATGATGGAGAAGAAGAAGAAGAAAACCCAACACTTCAGCATGTTTTGGCCCAGACCACGAAGGGTTTCCAAATGATTGCGCACAATTATTTTTCTTCTTTCTTCTTCCATTTTGTATTTCTCTGTAACACGTTCGAACTGCACCGCGGAAAAAAAAAACTTTTGATGTTGTTATTGTTATAGGGAACACATAAGATGTCATAGGTTACAAATCCAACGACTAGTGTCGCTGTAAAAAAAAAATGTTTGATCCAATTCAAAATGGGCCACACCTTATCTATGTGATACCAAAATTTATTGGATACTGTGAAAAACGAACTCAGAAATTAATTGAAGAATTCCAAGGACAGAAAAAAAACAGATGTATATGAAAATAAAAAATAAAAAGGAACGAAAAGGGAAGGTGAAACCGAGAAACAAGACGAGGAAGAGCATAAAGAAGGAAAAATGGTGATAAGGAAATTAAAAAAAAAGAAAAATGATGGAGAAGAAGATGAACGAGAAGAAGATGATAAAGAAGGAGATAATGAAAAGGAAGAACAAGAAGAAAAGCATGATGTAATGGATGATGACGGAAAGAAAAAGAAGAAGAAGAAGAAAAATATGGAGATGAAGATAACGAATGAGAAAAAGATGACGGAAAATAAACAGAACATAAATGAAAAGAACATGAACAAATATAAGAAAACGAAAGAAACGAGTTTGTCGCAAATGAAAAAAAATGATAAGACTTAATGACTGAGAGGAAGAAGACGAGAAAAAGCATGACATAGAAGGAGATGGTGGAAAGGATGATAATGGAAATTGTAATGATGATTGTGCTTTGAAATTTCGAGAGTAAAGATGTGTTTTGTGAGTTTTGAAAATAATGTGATGATCAGTTCCTCGAACTTCCCAAGCGTTACCTAAGGTTTGGATAACTTTGGAGCTCTTAGCGTTTTAGTTTTAGAGAGTTTAAAATTGTTTCTCCATAGTTCCAAACATAGAAGATCTCCAGATTTCAAAATACTTGAAATACATCTCTTTTGAGTCATCCGATTCTCGTTTTGCCAGCGCCAAACCCCCAAGCAATCTAATTAGCGGCCTGATCACCATCATCATCGTCATCACAAGCTAAAACGAAACGAACGCTAAACTCAATTGACTCCAATTCGTCCCGCGGGGCATTATTGGCATGATTCTCAATTGACGACGTGCTCTCGGTCGCCACAACAGGCCTCTGTGTCCCTCCAATAGGTTCAAAGTAGCCAGTGGGCACTGCCAATTGATATTAATTTATTTGTATCCACTATATTCTCACCACGAACGGACTCGACTGGACCGGGCCGGACTGGGCTGATGTGAAGATGATGAGCGCAACCGTTCCGGTCTCGGTTCTCAAGTGGAGTGTGACACATTCCTATTCATCGCCACTTGGTCACGATCGATAAAGGCTATTTTTGTAGATTTGTTCCACTGGCAAAAAAGGGTGACATGTAATTCAATCCGAAATTGACCGTTAAACGGAAAGTATACATCTTTGCCTGGAGATCTAATTCAGGCAATCCACTTTCGTCCTGCATATCCCCAATCTCGAGCGGGGAGACATCCAGACCTCGAACAAAAGAAGCATTCATTGAAACGCCCACTTCACAGCAAGTACAAACACGACTGCACCAATCAGCGCACTAATTGTCTAGCTTGACGTGTGTGTGGAGTTCTCGAATCGATCGATCGATCGAGCCAAAGAGGGGAGGTCCCGGCAGGTGCCGTCCCCGTTTCCCTCTTCTAATCAACTGGCAAAGGGGTTGTCTGGTTCGATTTACGGTCTCACGCCTCAGCCTCAGTCGCCGCTTGCTTGGTCGGTCGAATTTTCTGGCACCTGGACCAGATTCGAGGCTACGGAGTTGTTGCAAAAAGTATTCCTTTCCATTATCTTGAATTACACACTTTAGGGAGTTTTTTGCTCTCTGATCCCCTCTCGAACGAGGATGGGATTTCCCATCTTCGGGACGATTCCACGTTGAAGGTCCACGAACAACTCATCCCGGGTGCAAGCACATGAGAAAATGTCAAATTTTCGTGGTCCCTCTCGGAACGGACTTTCTAACCAAGGCAAGGCATTGCCGACCCCTCTCTGTCTTTAATTCCATCTTGAGAAAGTACACGCAATGACTACGTACGCTTCCTAAATCATGATGATCGTCAAATATTTTTACCTGTTCCGAAGTCCCTTTTCATGCTCATCAATTTCCGCATGCGGAGAGCCACCGGTGCGAGAACGAGAAAAGGACCCCATCAGGTAATCAAATGATGGGAACTTCCTATCCTTCGGAAGGAAGCGCGAATATTTTCATGTTAAAATCTACTCATCTACCTTTTCATTAATCCCTCCGAGTGAGGTGGTTGAGGTTTGAGGACTACGATGAACGGGAGCTTCTCGTTCGCTCGGGTGTCCTTGAGATGAGAGCAAGAAGAATGATATCAAAGGAAGGGAAGGATGTTTGAAGGTCCGACGAAATTCATGTCGAAGGTGAACTCAGTTGCATATACCAAATCTACGGCGATTCAGTAGATTGACGACTACACCTGCGCCATCCTGCTCCATTAGACGTATGTTTCACGCATATTAGTGCAGCACACACTTCTCTATTTTCGACCAACTGCCATTTTCGGATTTTCTCTTTTGTCATAGAACCCAAAACAGAGGCTTTATGAATATTAATATCTCTTTAGATATTTTCTAAACGTTCTAAAAAAACCCTTCTGAAGAGGTACAACAAATTAAAACACCTACTCAGTGTACCCAAAAGATCGAATCATCGAATAACTAAAACATATATAAAAACACAATAGGTAAAATGCATGACAGAGTCGAACGATAAAATGTCGAAGCAAAAATGGCCGAAGTTTGAAAGGGCAAAGTGGAAAAAAATGCCAAATTATCGAAAAGCCGAGAGTAGAGAAGCTCAAAGAAAAAAAAATTGAAGAAAAATATATCGAAAAAAAGAAATTAAAAATAGAAAAAAAAAACAAGTAAACCGAATCTATAACAAAAAATCGACGAGAGAAGATCGAGTTATCAACAAGTCAACTAAAATAAACCTGTTCTATGTTGAAAAGCAAATTCTTGTTTAACAAATAATCAAAAGCAAGAGAGAAAACAAAATCTCGGTGTACAGAAGCCCAACTAACTTCGAAGGATAACAGAGTTATGAAAAAAATAGAGTCAAAATATAGTAGATCGAAGGGGCCTAAGACCGAACATTACAAAAATCAGAAGCCAAAGTCAATTCAAAGACCGAACTAACAACATATCAAAATTATAAAAAGAAGAACAAAAGGTAAAAAATAACCCGAATATAAGACAAAAAGTGGCAAAAGTAAGATAAAAAAGGTAGAATCACGAAAGACCGAAGAACGAGAGTTCGGATAACAAAATTTTGAAGAAATAACACCAAAAACCGAATCTATGGTCGAGAGGAAATCGAGGGATAGCATTCAAATGAAAACATGTCAAACTAAGAACTAATGAAGATTAAAAGACCAAATAAGTCCAATCTAACAAAGATTGAAAGATGCAATCAAGATTTGGGAGTCAAACTTTTGTAGAATACTATAACAATATAATTTACAAGGCAAGTAATATGCTCGGGTTCATCAAACGGTTGAGTTTTTGTTTCAATGATCCCTATACAATAAAAACGTTGTATGTAACATATGTTAGGCCCCTTCCTGAGTACTGCAGCGTGACTTGGGATCCATATCAGAATACACATAAAGACCGTATTGAGTCAGTGCAAAAACAGCTTTTATTGTATGCTTTGCGTAAGTTAGGATGGAACTCTTTTCGGTTAACTTCTTATGAATCTCGATGTATGTTAATTAAAATAGAAGGTCTTGAAAAACGACGTAACTTTGCTATTCTATCATTTATAAACGATGTTATTGGGCAAAGATTTCTCAACTTCTATGCTCCCACCCGCTACTTAAGAAGCAGGAATTTATTGTACATGTATAATCAAAGAACTAACTTTGACCAAAATGGACCCATAAATAAGATTATGTCTTGCTATAACAAATACCGCACCGCAATTTATACAACAATGAATAAAAATCAAAGAAAAAAAGGATTCTGTATCTGTAAGAATAGAATTTAGGCAAGCTTGTAAAACTGGTCTACATATATGATTGCTTACAAATTAAATGAAATTAAGAAATGCGTCTAACAAAAAACATTAACGGAAAATAAACTGAACAGAGAAAAATTAAACTCATCAGATAAAACAATAAAAGGTCGAACGTCAAAATTTCGAAGAATCAATTGTAATAAAAGTCGATACCATAACAAAAGGTCTATTGAAAAAAAAAAAGGGCAGAGCAACAAGCAGTCGAAGGAAAAAAAGCTCAAATTGTTTAAAAGCCGATAAAAGGCAAGGGTTAAAGGATCAATAATCGAAGAGGGCAAATAGCAGAATTTCGACCAACAAAAAATTGAAGGTTAAATAATCAGAATATACACCGATAAAAGATAAAAAAAAAAAAAGAAAATAAGACATAAAGTTAGGGGAGAAAAGCCGAACTAACAACAAATTTAAAGTTAAGATCGAAAAATGAATAATATAAGAAAAGAAGAATGACGAAATCGGGACACAAAAGACCAAACAAAAGATATAATATCGAAGTAAAAATCATCAAAAAGGACAAACTTACGATCTAAGGACAAAATAGGAGAAAAAAAATTAAAAGATTAAATTAAATTAATTTCAGACTCGTCCTGAAGAAAACGTGGCGTAACCCAAGTAGCACACTAGTTACGAGCATAGTTAGTTGTAGTAACTCGATTATGACTTTGCAAGACAGATTTATGTTATTTCAACCGAATGGCAACAAGTGTGCTACTAGTCAACAAAAGGTCAATTTAAAAAAGGGCCACGTGGTAGAGGGAGATGAAGAGAAAAAAGATCAAATTATATAGAACCAAAAGCAACAAAGCTCGGTAAAACTTCACAGTTGACAAGCACAGAAGGATCCTTACGAAGTCCATACAAGGATTGCTCTGAATAACCGGAAGGAACGTTTTCAAAATTTAAGAAAGCTGTGGGGGAATTTCACTAGCTCAGTCTAGTTGGGTCCTCCCTCAGCTCAGTCGGTAATGGCACAGCTAGAAAGCAATACCATGCTGGAGGTGGCTGGGTTCGATTCCCGGTCTGGTCTAGGAATTTTTCGTTATAGAAAATTTCTCGACTCCTTGGCATATAGGGTATGATTGTACTTCCCACACAATCATACTAATGCAAAAATGGTACCTGGCATTGAAAACCCTCAATTAATAACTGTGGAAGTGCATTTAGACAACTAAGTTGAGAGCAAGCAATAAGCGAATTGTGAAATCAATAAGCTTGAAATGCTAAAAAGAAAGAAGAAACAAGTGGGTACAGAAAAGAGATTTGACGTCAATTAGTGGACATTGACAGACAAATCTGTAGAAAGTGTACAGTTAGAATAAGAGAAATATTATATCACAAACAATCGAAGAAAAATCTAGGGTGAACAGGGAAAACCAGATGCTCTTTTCAATGACCTGCATTATAGGCATCCTTAAACGTGTTTTCAAAAATATATGAATGAAGTTCATTCGAAGATTTTCTAGACGAGAGAAGCGAAAATGCCAGCAAAGGCTCCGAAACATAACTAAAAACTCTCACATAAAGGTATTTGAAAAAAGATTTGTGTTAAATAGGTCCAGATCAAACCTGGAAGAGATGCATAATATATACTAGTAGAATTCAACAAAAAGATCTACATGAAATTTCAACAGAAGTGCTGATAAGCGCAAGAATTTAGAATTTTTATGGAAAAGTCAACAACAAAATCAAGAGATATTAGAAAACATAAATATTTGATGAAAGGAAGTATATTTGTGGATATTGAAAACATTTGTTTTGAGCGCGGGTCCACACGCAGATTTGCAATAAGTACGTAGAAGGTTTTTTTTTAAGACAAACGGAAGGAAGCTAGGGGTCCTCCCTTAGCACTTTCACTTTTTTAAAAACACTATTTAAAAAAACTTTTTTGAGCGGATTAGTAGAACGATTGTGATTTGGAGACTAGGAGAATTTAAAATTAACACTTCATTTGCTCACTTTAAAAATAAATAAAAATAAAACATTGAAACACTTTTGTCAAATTATCACTAGTAAATTCTACTAGAGAAAACTTATCTTTTGACAGATAGGCATATTTCGTCTGCGACTTCCAGATTTCTTCAGTTTCGAGTGCTCACTTGGTCTCTATGTGTTAGCCAAACTAATGGTTAACTTTGCTTGGTTGAGCCTTGTAGGAAATAAAATAACAAACAATGACAAAAGAGACATGTGGCAACGCTGCGAATGAGCCAAAAAGTCGTCGTTCTCTTTCTCTTTCCCTTGAAAATGAATGGCCAAAGGCGAAAGGGAACTTCTGCGAAATCTTTTGAATACTAATGTTCATTGATGTTCGAGTTCTTTTTTCGTAATCCTTATTTTGATTCAATTACCTATTTTAACGGCAACAATGGACGGCAACAATCAGCTTTGCTCCACTTACCTGAAAGGGGAAAAGAAAAATTAGATATTAGAGAACTGAATATCTGCATGCATTCATGATATTTTGGCTCAAATCGAGCTGTTGATAACAGAATAAATCCGTTTATTTTTAGGATAACTGTTCCACATTAATCTCATTGTTTTTATGTGTATCCTATGATTGATCAAGAGCAATTGAAAATAGCATTGATGAAGCATTATCATAGCATTGCAGTAAAGCAGCCGTATATTGGGCCAAAAACGGCATTTATATTACATTTTAGGTGACCTAATTGCTTGATAGGCTGCCGTAAAGACGCTTTGGAACTGCTTATTGGTTACCTGGGTAGTCTTGGGATATTCTAGGTTATCTAAGATGCATAATAGTTTGGAAATGCTTAAGATCAACCAAATTGTGCTCAAGCTCAGAACTTAAGGTCTACAGTTCTATTCTATTTTCCGGATTTATAAAAATGGGATGTGTAAAAGTCATGATCATTGAATCCTCTGGAAGATCAACGGACATTAGGTGCAAATCTAGAAAACGTTCTAGGTCATCCAAATTGTCCTTGAGTTCCAAAAGTTGGATCTATAGCCGAAAAAGTAACTTTTTTCGCTATATAGTGTAAGTACACAATGATTATTAATCTTCTGTAAGGTCATAAGATAGTTTTTGGGTATTCTAGATCATCCAAATTATCCTGGAGCTTAGAACTTAGGATCTTCAGTTGCAACTTTTGACTTAGAATCTTCAGTGGTAACTTTTAGCCTAAAACTATACAAAATTGCTTTTTAGGCTTTAACTTCAAGGCAACTGTTAGGTTGTACTTCAGAGGGAGACTCCATTCATATACTTTTCATCATCTCAACATTATCCGTTGTTTGATCGCTCATTGTCTCCACTTTCACTGCAGTTCCATGTGTTCTCTTCTCAGCACATCTCTTCGACGATGTTCTCCAATGTCAGAAATGGCATTTCGTCTACATGTGCATACTCCGGACATACTGGTGACGATGCATATTCAAACCTATATAGGTACTTCATGAAACAACCATGTCCATGCAGGAACTGTGACAGGTAAAACTTATCCTTTCCATGCGTCTTGTTCGTCCAGGTCGTCAGAATCGTTATGAGCCTGTATGTCTATCTAACGATCTTCACTGTATTCCACTCCTACTGCCACTTGGCCATAGACTCCGCTCTCAGCACTTTTTAGGGTTTCCTTTCTGTCATAGTACTCATTGTCCTCACTTGGCAATAACAGACCACCTCTGACGACATGGTTCTATACGCGCTCATGGCTCGCATTGCCCAGCGCTGCAACCCAGGCTGAACTAACCCCGTACCTCAGTAGAGACGAAATTACATTAATCAGAAGACGCCTCGTATTACTACTTGGTCCAGTGATATTTGGGGTTATTCTAGCCCTCACCAACTTAACTTCTTCCGGTTGAACTTCAGCCGGTAGTCGATCATCTCTCCAAAGTATTTCAAAACTCGCTTCAAGGCACGAACCCGCTTCGAATGCAGACCCTAGAAACTTGTCCGGGGTGAGATTTTAACTCGTGACTTTGGCATGGGAGGTATGGATGCTAACCTTCATGCCGGAATCAACCTTCAAATTGTCCTCTAACTCAGAACATAAGGTCATAAGCCGTAGCTGATATTACTGTTTAATAAAAAGCCACTGTCTTAGATGTAGATCCTTGGTTTTGAGTTTCAGAATAGTTTGGATGACCTTAATATCTGTAGAAGTCTGTAGAATATTTGATGAGTTATCAGAAAACGCTCCAAACATTGTTGATTATGTATCGAACCTAGTTCAGTAAAATAATGCTTTTCAATGACTGTAGTGCATTAATTCTTAAGTCCAGAACAATCTGGATAATGATCACCCCGAAAGAAACTCATAACTAGGTCTTTTTGAAACTGAACTTAAACTGGATAAATTATCATCTCGTCAAGTGAGAGCGACTCGCAAAATAGCTCATAATGGCTTTGAGAATTTACCAGCTTTGACCTTTGAGAATTTACCATGGACATGCCTTTATACCGTACTCGATTATAACTATGAAAAGCACTATAATAGGCTCCTTATTTCAAAATCTAAGGTTGTTCGGATGACCAAGATTAATACATGAGTTTCTAAAAGTGCCTTATGAGCCAAAAGACTCTCTGAACGGCAAAAAAAGCAATTGTTATGGTTGTGGATCTTAAGTTCAAAGATCTAGAACAGTTAGGATAACCTAGACCTCTTTAGGAGTGTGAAAGTAGTTCACCTCTCATCGGTGCACCCTGGAAACGTTAAGGTCCCCTTAACGGCTAAACGAACTACAACGGAGGAAGCGCCATATGGCGCGGGATCCGGCAGGAAGCCGTAAGCAGTCGTGACATGGGGACCAGGGACGATCTGGGGTAATCCCGCACTCCCAGACGTTCCAACCCCGGCCTTGGCACTGACTTTTTCGAACGGAGGAGAGACCACACGACGCGAGGTTCGGCAGGTACCGTAAGTGGTCGGGTAGGGAAATCGCGGACGATCTGGATGGACCACCAGACGTCCCGAACCCTGCTTGGATCCAGGAGCATCTCGATCGAATCAGCGTCAGGTCGGCGAAGCTAATTACTAAAGACCTATGTAGGTAGGCATAGTGGGTGCGTAAAGTACACTAGCGGATGGTTTATGAGCATGAAAATTTATAAAACCTCCATCGTTTTATCTAATCAGGATACTAAGATATGCTCAGTGTCGACCACTAGCTCAATCTCTCCACTGATAGAAAGTTTCAGTTCTACTAGTTAATCATAACTGCTGACTGAACAATTTGGAACACTTCTCTCTTACATCGTCCTTGGCCATCAGAAAAACTTCACTGAAGACTCTATTCTTCTAGGTAATGAGAATCATGATTCCTAAGATATTGGGGTCAATTATGACCCAAGGCGCAACTTCAATGTACGTTATCTTTTTTATTTTTAAACTTATCGGGCTGAAATTTTCTGACTTTTGATATTTTACGGAGTTCTTAACCCTTGCATAAAAATGTTTTTTGGTTTAGGGTGGTTGTACAAAATAGGTGACACTAAGACATTAGGAACCCAGATTTCAATCCTTCGTAGAATTTCGAAATTTTAACTGAGAGTCAATGTTTATGCACCATTTGAAAGGTTCTGATCTAACGAAGGCACTAGAACAAGGTTCTGTAAACATTGTCCCTCAGAAATCTGCTATAAAGAGAAGGAAGTTTTAGTTTGACTGTGTTAACAGAAATGTATATAAAACATCCCAGAGAACTAGCGTTGTCAGCTAAGTTTCTCAGTGTGTAAAGAATCGGCTTTTGGTATTACCATATTAGTTCCAAAACGTGCTGCAGAGATGGCGTTGCAGTCTATCTTTATCTCTAGAGAATTTTCATCGTCGGGAAAACTGTTTTGAATATAAAATGAAGTCATTTGACAATATCAGATTAGTTCCAGATTTTATCGCAGAGATGGCACTTCAGTCTATCTTTGTCAAATAAAGTTCTAGATGGTTGCCATCTTCGGTAAAGTTATTGAGAATGTAAAATGTAGTCACTTGATATCTGATTAGTTCTAAATTGCGCCGCAAAGATGGCGCTGTAGTCTGTATTTGCCAAATGAGGCTCTAAAGAGTTGCCTTATTGAGAAAACTTGTTGAAATAATCACATTAGTTCTAAATCGTGCCGAAAAGATGGCACTGTTGCCTATCTTTTCCAATCCGCCATCTCTGCGACAAGATCTGGAACTAATATGATAATCTCATAAGACGTCAAATGACATACTGAGAGACTTTGCCGAAAACGATAACTCTTTATAGCTTCATTTGGCAAAGATAGACTGCAGCGCCATCTCGGCGGCCTTATGTGGAACTAATATGATAATGTCAAAAGACGACATATGATATCCTAAAAAACTTGACGGAAACTCTCTAGTGCTTCATTTGGAAAAGATACACTGCAACGTCATCTCTGCGGCAAGATCTAAAACTAATCTGATGACAAAACACGACAAATGATATAATGAGAAACTTTGTCGAAGACGGCAACTCTATCATTTGGCAAAGGTAAACTGCAGCGCCATCTCTGCGGCATTATGTGAAACTAATATGATAATGTCAAAAGCCGACAAATTACATCCTGAAAAACTTTGCCCAAGGCGGCAACTCTCTACAACAAGTCTGGAATGATTTGCATGTAATTCTGTTCATACATCGAAACCAAAACCTCCTTGCCTTTGTAGCAGATTCCCGGTGGACAATGTTGCTGGAACCCAGTTTTTTCACCAGCAATGTATTTTTGAGACCATAACCTTTCAAACATTGTGTTTAGGTTAAACATTGTGTTTAGGTTGAAATTTCTTACGGTTTAAATCCGGGTCAATGTTAACCCTAATGTCTTATGGGTCAGTTTTTTTTAATATCAGAGGAAGGTTAAGAAGTTCCCAACAAATGTTTGCTAACTAGCGTTGGGTTCCAGATCCATCAGTCCACAGCTAGGTACTGCTTGACCAATTGATTATTCCTGAAGACTCAAAATTTCCTGACCTTGAAGCATTTTCCGGCCATACATTCTCCTGGATTGTATTTTAAAGGGTCGATGGAACCGTCAGAAGAGCTGCCTTGGATGCGATGGGCTCTTCATCCATCGTTCTGTTTGCTCAACACCTGGACAGGTCCTTATGATTAGCAGGGATGAGAGGGAAGTGTTAATTAGATGTCTATTTACGAAAGTGCCGAGAACTTATGCTATCTTCATAGCCATCTGGAGCTGGATTCTGCGAGAAAGCATATGTATGTTTGCATTGATATGAATACTTGAAATTCAAAAACTTCAAAGCAAATGTCTTCTCACTAGCGCCACCAAGTGGTTTAGTGGTTGAATTTCAGATCAATCTGTCCAAAACTCGATAATGGTGGTTTAATTCTAGAATCTGACGACTTTAGAAGAACATTTCTG
This sequence comes from Aedes japonicus, assembly GCA_034211315.2. Lineage (NCBI taxonomy): Eukaryota > Metazoa > Arthropoda > Insecta > Diptera > Culicidae > Aedes > Aedes japonicus. Next base: position 23,159 of record JASCZW010007516.1, on the reverse strand, counting down.
ACGACTCCATTCTAGATTCTAGACAGATTTTGTGATACAGAAAAATCACAAATTATTGCTTGAGAGCGCCACCTAGTGGTTCAAATTTTGATCGTTCTGCTAACTGCTTGTTAGTTCTTGACCTACGGACGAAATTTCATGTTGACTTCTGCCTTACAGGTAATCGTGATCTTAGGATATAGAAGTTCGTTTTCTTTTTTCCAACTAGCGTCATCTCGTTGTAAAATTTCAAATTATAATTAGACTGTACACAAACAGCTAGTGTAATTCTAGAACATTCCCAAAAATTCCATCCTTCCAGAAAATCTGAAACTTAGGCTATAGAACTTTAAAACAAATGTTCAAAACTCAGTAGCGCCACCTAGTATATGTTCAAGTTTATTGTAGGTTTTATTTCAAAACGACAACTAATTATTCAGTTAAATGTAATTCTAAAATATTGGTGGAAAACATGTTCGTGACAAAATACTTGAAAGTACTGCTATTGTAAAAATATCGGTGAAATACTTGGGATTTCATCTAAATTGTTATACAATCAGTTTTGTTTGAAATATATTAAACACTTAGGTTTAGACATTAATTACAATCATTATTAACTATTTCTTTTATCTCTTTTCATAATGATTGTGTTTCTTGTTTTGAGGTCTCGCTGCAATTTTTGCTTGTTTCTTGCATTCTATTTTCTTTAATATTTAATATATTTATGCATCAACATGAGATCTTCATTCTTATCTTAATTTCTTATAGATTATTAAGCTTTTTCAAACATCAACGACCTAACCCTATTTTTCCCTCCGAATGTCTTTCCGTTCAGGTAGACGCCGGAACGATTTCGTTTCGAATTTCAAATAATCGGAAGAAGTGGTGCTCGGTGCATCATTTGCCTCCTCGCCACGGTTGGTTCCCCTACTCCAAATAGCGTCTGGTATCTAGAATTACCGCTACTCTTGACTGTGATCTTCACGAGTTGAGTTGTGCATATGTAAATAAAAACATCCAACTTCAACGTGTTCCTGATGCTGCCGGTTGACGAGGCCACATGTTTATGTATGTAAGGTATTCAAATCGATATCCCCTGCTCTTGGAGCGATTTGTCAGTGGGTCGACCTCGTCTCATACGAAAGGTTCGATTATGCATTCAAACCCAGTTCTAAACAAATGCACACGCATACGGAAGATCGTTGACCTCTCGGGATCGAATACTACCTTCGTCGAAACGGTTGGTTTTTTTTCGCCCCTCTGATTACTCGGAAAAACTCTTCTAATCAGAGGACAATCGAACGATTGATGAGTCTCCTTTCATCGTCGGGGTCTCTTTGGGGAATTACTGTTCTCGAAAAACAATCACTCTTTATGGCACTTCCATGCCGTGTGTGTTATGATTGTTGAGGTTTTCGAAAAATCCATTCAGAGGAAGCGATGGATTAGCATAACAGTTTGTCTGTTGCGCGCAGGTATCTGTAACGGACTTTGTGTCTGCCACAATTCGTTCGGTTACATGACGAATTTTGGGTGCCGATGGGATAATGGATTATGCTATGGCCTTGCAATAAAAGTGCAAATTGGGAAGGTAAACAAATGACTTCGGCGATTGGTGCTGTTATGTTTTGCTGAAATTGACACATTATGGCAGAAGTGGCCGTTGAGCTTCCGTTTATGGATGGTGAAATAAGCAACGTTTTGGGAATTTTCCGAGCAGGTGGTAAATGGATGATCAGTTTTCGATATTTTGAAACAAATGTTTGAAACCTGAACCTGAGGATCAATATGGGATACGCAATTGCATTGGCGATAGCATTTCCGGAGTGACAATTTTAGATTCATGAAAGTGAACCATGATTTAGACTTGAAGAGCACTTTAAAACCACCATAAAACTTAATATGCTACTTTTAGGTTTTCTTTCTAAAACTTCTTTTGAATCAGAGAAACTTGGTCTTCTATGTAATTACAGGTGCAAAAGAGGTGAAAAATCAGACCAATAATAATAAATGAACAAATCAAAGAAATTAGAAACAAACTGGACCGGGAGCCGACCCATGGATTCTTAAATGGCAATTCGGTGGCGTTACCCACAAAGCTACCCAGGCCTACCCAAGTTGCACACTACGGTCATAATTAGTTGTAGTAACTTGATTATGACTTAGCAAGTCATATTTATGTTATTTCAACCAAATGGCAACACGTGTGCTGATCATATTATTAAAAAGAAAAAAAAAACGCAATAAAAGAAACCAAAATCTAAATCTAAAGTCTAAAAGTAATCCGTTTTTTAAGAGCATGATTTTTTAATGATAATTATCCAAAATATCGACTAGCAACTTTTCAAATCTGGAAACTTTCCCGGCATACAGAAAATTTTAATCTTTCAAAAAAAATTAAGGCTTCTTCATTTCGCTCAGCATTACTTCTCCAAGCGAGGCATTCTTTTATGGACTTCTAATTTTTTTGCAGTTCAAAAAATACCATTATATTTCAGAGATAGTCATTTTCATTTGGCAATGTGATACTTAGCCATGGAACAGATTTACTTCAACTGAACTGCACCCTTGACGTAAAACTAATGTGAAAAATTTCCATGTATTCACAATCAAATACTTCGGTAGCGGACCAATTCCCGTCAAATTGATTTTTGTGTGTGTATGATTAGTTTATGATAGTGCCACACCTACATGTCCAAAAATCGAATCGATTGGTTTCAATACGGCTGAGGAATTGCGATAATTCCGAAAGTTGATCCACTGGCGAAATAGTGCTCTTGTCTAGCATATAGGTATTTTGCGTAATATGTAAACAGCACTCACCTATCATTTCAGAGATAGCTTCTTCAAGCTAGCTAACTTCAAATAATCCATGACAGGTTTGGTAAACTTCAGGCAATCCTTGGATGGATGAGGTGAAGGTCAAACTTATAATAAAGATGACAATTCTTTTATGGTAGAAATGGTTAAAGAAGAATCGTGATGCTAACGAATTTCCTTAAGAAATCACCGAATTTTTCGATACAATGTTTGGATATTACTAGTTTTGACAAACGGAATAGTTAAACCTTAAGTGACTGGAGTTCCAAATTCACAAGGCCAGAAAATAATGAAAATTATAGTGACGATTGCAAACACGAATGCTGGTGAGCACAAGTATTAGAGGTTCATCTAATAGGAACCAAGAAATAATATAGATACTATGTTTGAAACCCGCATTGACTAATGTTCATGATGCTCTTAGGTCTACACACACTATGATTTTGGCTTCCTTCATAAAAGTTCGTGATCAAGACCGTGTGTTCTCAACGAATAAAGTTGAAAATAAAGCTGAATTTGAATTTGAATCTAATTCATCACTTCATATCTTAATCCCAAACTGAACCTAAATTTGGGTGGCAAGCTGAATCAGAATTTAAATCTAAATCTCAATTTGAATCTGAGTCCGATTGTGCAACTGAACATGAATTTTTGTTTTTATTTGAATCCGAATTTGAGTTTTACTTTAAATCTTAGTATAAATCTGAATCTCAAACTAAACATAAATCTCAATCTGAATCCCAATATTAAAATAAATCTGAATCCTTATCTGAATAACCGTCTCTGTTTACATCTAAATGTCAATCTCAATCCGAATCTCAATTTCAATCTCAATATCGGTCTATACATTGACTTAAATCTTTTGGATTTGAATTTAGATTTAAATTTGGATTTGAGTTTTTGGATTTGAGTTTTGGATTTTTCGATTCGGATTCGGTTTCGGTTTTGCAATTGGATTTCGATTTGGATTTTAAGTTGCATTTGAATTATTTTTGAACATAAATTTAGATCTAGATGTTGACTTAAAGTTGGATTTGGATTCGAATTTTTGAATTTGAATTTAGATTTAAATTTGGATTTCTAATTAGATTAAAATTACGATTAAGATTTGGTTTTCGATTTGGATTTGGATTTGAATTTTGGATTGGATTTCGATTCGGAGTCGAATTTGGGTTTGAATTTGATTTCAATTTTGATTTCGAATGAGATTTCGATTTGGACTTCGATTTGGATTTGGATTTGGATTTCGATTTGGATTTCGATTTGGATTTCAATTTGGATTTCGATTAGGGTTTCGATTTTGGATTTTGATTTAAGTTTCGATTTAGAATTTGATTTGCATTTCGATTTGTATTTCAATTTGAATTTGAAGTCGCTTTTGAATTAATTTTGAACATAAATTTAGATTTAGATTTTGACTTGAAGTTGGATTCGGATTCGAATTTTGATTAAGATTTGGTTTCTTATTTGGATTTGGATTTAGATTAAGATTTTTGATTCCAATTCGGTTTTGAATTTTGATGAATATCTATTTGATTCGGATTCCGATTCAGATTTGGATTCAGATTCGAATTCCGATTAGTACCTGGATTTCGATTTCGATTTGAATGTGGTTTTCGATTTGGGTTTGTTGGATTTGAATTCTTTTTTTTCCTAAAATTTAGATTTGGTTTTGAATTTTGATTAAGATTTGAATCAGGATTTCAGCATGGATTCAAAACCAGATTAGGCTCCTATTTCTAGTTCGATTGGGATTCGAACTCTGATTTGTATTTGAATTTTGATTAAGATTAAGATTCGGATTTGGATTTGGAATCAGATTCGGATTCGAAATCGTATTGGGACATAGATTTAGGTTTAGATGTTAATTCGGATTCGATTTGGATTTTAGTTTACATTTAAATTTGGATTTGGGTTTGTAATTAGATTAAAATCAGGATTAAGATTTGATCTTGAATTGAGGTTTGGATTTGGATACGGATTCGGATTCGGTTTTGGATTTGGATTTGGGTTTTGATTTGGATTCGGATTAAGATTAGGATTTAGATTCGGATATGGATTCGGAATCGGATTCGGATTTTGATTCGTATTTGGATATGGATATGGATTTGGATTTGCATTTCGATTCGAGTTTGGTTTTCTACTTGGATTTCGATTTGAATTTCGATTTGTATTTCGATTTGGATTTAGATTAGGATATCGATTTGGATTTCGAATTTGATTTTGATTTGATTTCCGATCTGGATTTCGATTTGGATTTCGATTTGAATTTCGATTTGGATTTTGATTTGGGTTTCATTTCAATTTGGATTTCGATTTCGATTCGGATTTAATTTCAACTTGGAATTTGATTTGGATTTAGATTTGGATTTCAATTCAATTTGAATTTCGATTGGGATTTCGATTTGGATTTCGATTTGAAATTGGATTTGGATATTGATTTGAATTTCGGATCGGATTTAATTTTACCTTGGGTTTCGATTTGGATTTCGATTTTTTTTATTTCCTTTACTATCGAGATATTCAACCCTGGGCTGGTTCATCTCCCGTCGTAGTCACTGAAACACCTCGTGGGTATTTTCGTAACTTGTCCGGGGTGAGATCTGAACTAGTGACTTTGGCATGAGAGGTATGAATGTTGACCATAACGCCGGGGTCGACTCCGGATTTCAATTTGGGTTTGAAGTTGCATTTGAATTATTTTTGAATATATATTTAGATTTAGATTTAGACTAGAAGTTGGATTTGAATTCGAATTTGGATTAAGGTTTGGGTTTGGATTCCAATTCTATTTTGGATTTTGATTAACATTTGATTCGGATCCTGATTCAGATTCGGATTTGAATTCTGATTTGTATTTAGATTCGATTTGGCTTTGGTTTCGAAAACCATTGGATTTAAACATAAATATGAATTCTTTTTTAACTATCCGTTTCGGTTTTGGATTTTGATTAAGATTTGGATCAGGATTTGAATTTGGATTCGAATCCATATAAGGATTCTGATTTTAATTCAGATTGGGATTAGGGATTCAGATGAAGATTCGGATTAATGTTTGGATTAGAATTTTGATTTGGATTAAGGCTCAAATTCGGAATCGGATTCTGATTCGGATTTGGATTTCGATTTTAAATTGGATGCGGGCTCGGATGAAAATTTGATTTGAATATTTATTTAGACATAGATTCGGATTATGATTTAGATTAATATTTAGCTTTAGATTGAGCTTTACAGATGGATATAGTTTTGGATTTGGAATGGAATTTGGATTTGAATTTAGTTATTGATTTGGATCAAGATTAAGACTTATTTTTGGTTTTAGATTTGGATCTGGAATTGAAAGTGGATTCCGATTTGGATTTGAATATGGATTTGGGTTTGGATTTGGGTTTGGGATTTGAATTACAATTTAGGACTTGAATTTGTTATAGGGTTTAAATTTTATATTAGATTTGAGGATTTGTATTTGGATTTAGTTTCGGATTTTACGTAAGATTTGGATTCGGATTAAAATTTTGATTTGAATTTACTTCTTGGTTTGGATTTGAATTAAGATTAAGATTTAGTTTTGGCTTTCGATTTGGATCTAGATTTGAAATTGAGTTTGACTTTGGATTCCGGTTCGAATATGGAATATGGATTTGGCTTCAGGTTTGGTTTAAATTTGGATTTGGATTCGGATTTGTATTTAGAATTAGGATTTGAATTTTATATAGGATTTAAGGATTTATAGGATTTGCATTTGGATTCGGATTTGCATTTGAATATTACCTAAGATTTGGATTCGGATTTGAATTTATTTCTTGATTTGTTTTTGGATTAAGATTAAGATTTGGTTTTGGTTTCGATTTGGATCTGGATTTGAATTTAAGTTTGAATTTGGATGTGGATTCTGGATTTGGATCTTGATTAAGACTTGGATTCGGATTTAAATTTAAATTTGGATTTGAACTTCCTTTTTCATTGGATGTAGATTCGGATTTGAATTAAGATTTAGATTCAGATTTAGATTAAGGTTTTGTTTTCGAATTGGATTGCGATTGGAATTTGCATCTAGATTTAGATTAAGCTTTGTATTTGGATTGGATTCAGAATAAGTTTTGATTTTGGATTCGATTTCAGAATTAGATTCGAATTTGGATTGGGATTTGGGTTTGAATTTTGATTTGGATTCAGATTCTGATTAAGATTCGGATTTGGATTTGAATTCAGATTCGAAATTGGATTCGTATTTGAATTTGGATATTGATTTGCGTTTAGATTCGGATTTGAATTTCTCTTTCGATTAAGAATCAGATTTTGATCCGAAATGCATTTGAATTAATTTTACAGTTATTTAGGATTTGAATTGGATTAAGGTTGGGAGTTGGATTTGGATAAGATTCGAATTTGGATAAGATTAATATACGGATTTGGATTTTTTAATTTAAACCTGGATTTGGATTCGAAATCGTATTCGAATTGTATTTGGATTTGAATTTTGAATGTCGATTGTCATTTTAAACAGTATTTCAGACATTTTTTCATCCGCAACATTATTTTCTATTTCATTTTAAACCTGATTTCCGACTTCATTCTCTACTTCACCTTCAGTAAAGTTTTCAACTTCATTTCAATCGTGGTAAGTGTGAGCTTTTAAGTGGAATACCTACAATTAGAAAATGAGAAGAAAAATTAGTAATTTCCGTTTAATTCCAACTACCTTTATTGCTTATCTTGACAGATACGAGTATTTCGTCTACAATATTCAGACTTCTTCACGTCGTGTACTAATACTCAACTGTCGAGAAGAAGCCTGCACATTGTTGACGAAATACTGTCAAGATAAGCAATAAAGGTAATTGGAATTAAATGGAATTAACTAATCTTTCTGCTCATTTTTGAGCTTCATTTTAACTCCATTTTCATCTTCATGCCCAACCTCATTATCAGTTTCATTTTCATTTTTTTTTTCAAATTCATTTTCAACTTTATTATCAACTGATTTTTCAGTTTTATTTTGAACTTCAAAATCAGAAATTGGTTCAGATTTGCAATGTCAGAGTTAATGTTAGCAAATTCTTCTTTTTAGGAAATTGAATCGTATGTCACATGTAAGCTAAAAATGTAAGATCATAAGATGAGCCCAAGAAAGGAATTATTCAAATTACCCCCGTGCAGGCAAAGATTTCTAACAAATTGATAACAAGTTCTAATATCAGATTATCAGTGTATGATCACTAAATTTGTTATCATTTGGGCTGAATAAACAGCCAAAATAAGAAAACAGATAACAAATTAATATTAGCTGGATATCACGATATAAATTCGTTTTATTATCATCGAGTTCATTTTGATTACAAATTTTGTGATATAAGAAAATTTCGTGAGATAATTTCAAATTATATTATCAACATGATAGCAAATTCATACAATAATAACTGAAGTAGTGCTTCTAGTGAGAAGCTCAATTTCATATCCATCACATGATGGTAATATTCAGCATTCGTAGTAGTAGATGAAATACGCGTATCTGTCAAAGGATATTCAATAATAACGGAATTAAAACTAAATAACTAAAGCCAGTCAAAAGTTCTTCATAGGGCATTGCGTTAAGAGGTTCGACCAAATTAAAATTATCAATGTCTAGGCTAATACAGTTTGAAAAAATTAGAAAAAAAAAAATACACTGATGCCTATATTTTCTCTCAGTAAGTATATTTGTTAAGCTCCAAATTTATATGGAATTCTACGAAGCAGAGGTTCAAATCAATATTCCATAATAAGAGCCACCATCCGTTAGAGATAAGGGGCGTGATATGAAGCAGAAGATTTGATTATAACAAAATAGGTTTGTTGGTAGGGTTCAACCTGAATCGTATGAGGAACGCTTTCAATAATAATAATCATGATAATAGGGATCGCTTCCTGTTAGATCATGATTACAAAAAAAAATCAGTCAGAATGAATACATCTCATTCAACGAATACCTTCAACAAAACACATTGGATACATTGACAAGGAACTAATTATCGCAAAATAACACTTTAATTTTGGCTCGAATCTAAGCATATCCCTGCTACAAAGCAATCGGCTAAAAATCTATTATTCAAAATTGATATCAAACGTAAAAAAAATGTTAAACTCATTTTGAATTATACATGTGTAAGTGATCACTGAAGACATGTAATTCAAAATGAGTTTAACAATTTTCTTGATTCTTAATATTAATTCAAACATTAAATTTTCCATACCAACTGCCATCCTCAATTTCCAATTCCAATATCAGTGTCAATAAAACAACACTTTAAATTTGGCTAGAATCTAAGCATATCCCTGCTACAAAGCATAGCAAAGTGTGTAAAAGCTAATACGCGAAATTATCCTGTAGAAATTCTCAAAACACGAAATATACAAGAAAATATATTTTTGCCAATCGGCTCCGTAATGGCTTCCTGATAGTTTGAGCCTTTCAAAAAATCTAATTAAAAATAAATCTATTATTCAAAATTTATATCTTACCTAACGTCAGTGATCACTGCCACATACCAACTGCCATTCTCAATTTTCAATCTGTGTCAATAAAACAACTTCGTGCATCGCACTGTACCCTGCCTCCGGAAAATTGATTCCCACATAATAACCGCCCACTGATATGCTCGAGCTCAACGTGACACATTTTCAGCATTGGCCGACGACAAGCTCTCGTTATCGGTCAGCCTCCACAGAACAACGTTCATCGCATAGAAGAAGGAGAGCAACGTTCCTGGCGAAAGGACGGAAAGGCCAAGGCGAGAAAAGTTCGTTACAACCTACTTTCACGGCACGGCCGGTCGGTCGGATGGGAATTTAAATCAATTCCAACGCCGCCGTTGCCACGGCGATGATGCTGCTGACGCGAACGGCTTTCCTGCCATGCAGATGAATGAAAGATTTCAACGGAAAAAATGACCCAGCGAGGTATCGGTCTGGGTTGGCAAAGGTGGAGCTCCTGGTGGAGTTCGGAGCTGGTGCGTGTGATTGTTGTAACGAGTTTGAAAGTAACCGACAAGTTCAGATTGTAAGAACTTGGTTCTTGGATGCGGCAAAAAGAGATGGCAGGTGGGAAAGGGGAGGGGGAATTTCATATAAAATTCGATGTGGTATGATTTTGAGGCTGGAGGGCGTTCGAGTTGTTTATCCCGTAGCTACACTGCTGTGGATGAGGGCGTCGTTGTCAGTTTCGGATGTTTCATCGTTCAGGGGAGGGGGAACAATGTCGAAAGATAATTGTTGTTTTTAACGATCATAAAGTGAGATCAGTGAGATATGCTAGACATGGGGGAGGCGTTGCACGAGATAGTCGAAGATTTAAAGTAATTGACTTTGAGTACTAAGTGAGCTCGTCTTCAATTTCATTTTAAAAAATCTACTGAGAAGCCAGAAAGAAACGGCTTCTCTCGTAGTGTAAGACAAAGTTCACTGGAAGACACCAAAGTGGCGGTTTGCCTCTCCCATCGGGAAGTTCGAACAAGTTATCTACTTCGCACCAATTTTCCTATCACATAAAAACCCACCAAATCATCGTCCAGAGAATCTACAATTTTCTTTTATTACCATCCCATCACAGTCAAACTCAATCATCCGGCCAGGTCTATTTTTTTTCCTTCGCAAAATTCGGTAAATATTAACCATTAGAACTCAATACCGATTAATCCCCCGTCTTGCCCCTCGTACAAACCCCACTCTAAACAACAAAGGCAAAATGCGTGCGCCTGTGATGGGATGGATGCTTTTGTGCGTGATTGATTGATGTTTTAGCCAAAATAGAGTCCGGGGAGCCGGTCTGTGAAAAAAAACCATAAATTTTCGCTTCATTTACTCATCTTGTTCGGGAACGAATCGGGCGGCGATTGCTGAATTTTCGAAACGAAGGGGAAAAAAAGAAGGGCGTGCGAAACGGCCAGTGCGAGCGTCTGGATCCACAACATACAATCATGGTGTTGTGGATCATCGATCGACGAGATGGAGCAAATGAAATTCATAGCGCCACTTCGGGTGAATTAGATTCAGGAAATGGTTCTGGATCATGTTCATATGAGAGCATTATTGAATTGTAATTGCACAGAAAATCAATATGTAGGAATGTTGGGAGTTGTCACTGGGCTGCGAAACACTAATTCTGGTAAAGCAGCCACCACAAGGTCATCCAAAAATACTGGTTGCAAATCCAAGTCAAGGAGCAGAGTGGTGTCGAGAGTATTTCGTATGTTTACATTTCACCAATTAGAGGCTAACTAATATACTCATTGGTAGGTGAAACATCGAAAAAAAATTGTTATTTTACTTAACTAATCCCTAAGCTTGAAAAAGAAGATCAGAAAAGCATTGTTTGGATTTGATGAACCATCACTTAATCATAAGTTCTGTTTTCTCATTAAGACACATTGATTTGTATCTCGGCACCGTACAATCATATTGATCATTTGAGCATTGCATACCAATGAGCTGGTAACAAATATAGATGTTTATCTCACTATTAATCTCAATTAGAATCGCAGGCACAATCTGAATCTCTACTAGAATCTGAATCTTGATTTAAATCACAATTTTGATCTGAATTTGAATTCGAACCAGAATCTTAATCTCAATGTGAAAATCAATTTCAAGTTGCATTTGAACCTGAATCTTAATTTGAATCTGAAGCTGAATCAGAATATAAACCTCTCATTCTGAATCTCAGTCTCTATCGAAGCCTGAATTTGAATTACAACATGAATATCGATGTCAATCTGAGTCTGAGTCTGAGTCTGAATCTGAATTTGAACCTCAAACTAAGTCTAAGCCTGAATCTGAAGCTGTATTTCAATCTGAATCTATCTCAATCTCACGCTGAAAATCAATATCAATATCAATATCAATCTCAATCTGAATCTCCACTTAAATCGAAGTTTAAATCTCAATATAAAGCTCAATACGAATCTCAACTGAAATGTCAATTTCAATCTCGATGAGATTCTCAACTCGAATCTGATCAAAATTGCAAAATCTCACTACCAATCTCAATCTCTACCTGAACCTAAATCATAGTTTGAAACTGAACTTGAATCTGAATATAAACCTCTCAATCTCTACCTGTATCTTAATCACAATCTGAATTTATATCTCAATATGAATCGAAATCTCAATCTGTATCTAAATCCCAATCTCAAGCTGAAAATCAATATCAATCTCAGTAGCAATTTCATTCTCAGTATCAATTTCAATATCAAACTCAATTTGAATCTCAATTCGGATTGGACTTCGGTCGATTAGGATTTAAGAGGACATCAAGATTCAGATTTATGATTAAGATTTAGATTACGCTTTGGATTGAGATCTGGATTTCATTTGGATGTTGATACAGATTTGAAGTCGGCTTTGGATTCTGATTTAAATAACGATTTAGGTTAAGATTGGGATTTTGATTTTGAATGAGATTTTGATTTTGATCTTGAGTTTGATTCGGATTCGGATTCAGATTCGAATTGTAAATTGGATTCGGATTTCGATTTGGATTTGGATTTGAATTTCGGTTCGGATATGGATATGGATTTGGAATTGGATCCGATTTCTGGATAAGATTGGGATTTGAATTTAGATTTGGATTAGGATTAAGTGTTATGTATGGATTTTGATTCAGTTTAGGATTTTGATCTAGAATTGGATTTGTTTTTAGATTTGGATTTGAAGTTGGATTCATGTTCGAATTAGCTTTAAGATTTAGATTAAGAATTCGACTTTGATTTGAATTTTGAATCGAATAGAATTAGATCTCAATTAAAATGTAAATATGAATCTCAACCTGACTCTACAATACTTGAATCTATACCTGAATCTTAAGCTGAATCTAAATTTGCATATCATTCTCAATCTCCATCTGAATCCTGAATGTCAATCAGGATACTTGAAGTTAAATATTGAAATAAATCAATATGTTACTCAACCAAATCCAACATCCAAAGAATATAACCAAATCAACGTGATATATGAAGTATGTCGATATTTGCCCCAGAAACTGTTCATTTACATGTTAACCTTTCCTTACCTATTTGTTGTAATTGTATGAAATGCAAGAGTTTTCAAAGCAACAGAATCCACTTTATAAACTTCACGTGGTTGAAAAGATTAAATCAGTGAAGGGTTTTCATCGATTCACTTTAATTTGGTTACAAACAACCCACGATTCAGTGTTCTAAACCGTGGAATTAATTTGATTTGTAACCATAGCTCGCATGCAATCAAATTGCAGCTATTGTAGAATTCAAGCCAAGTCATCATACTAAATAGAATCTTAAATTCAAGTTGAAAACAGCAATTAAGCAATAATAAACAACTCTATTAGACTTTAATTGTTAATTCCCGTACTCTTGTCAGATATAAACATTCGACAAATAAAAACAACAATATCAATTCAAGCATTTTGAAGTTTCTTTAAAACTTCAAATTCAATTATAACTTCAGCCAGAACTAAGATGCACTAAACTCAGTATATAATCCTAACCCTTTAATTTTAAACTCTATCTTTAATTTTTACTCAACTTTAAAAATAAAAAATCTCAAATCTCAAATCTTAAATCCAAAACCGAGAATTTCAAATCCAAAATCTTAAATTCAAAATCTAAAACCCAAAACCTTAAATTTAAAATCTAAAATCATATATCTTACATCCAAAACTTTAAATCTGAAATATAATACCTAATATATGAAATCAAACACCGATGGCCTAAATTCTCACATTGTAAAATCTATAATCTGAAATCTAATATCTGAAATCCAAAATCTAAATATAAAATCCTAGAAATCTAAAATCTTAAACCGGAGATCATAAACCCAAATTCTACAATTTCAAATTTAAAATCTAAAATCTAAAATCTAAGATCTAAAATCTAAAATCCAAAATATAAAATAAATCTAAAATCTAAAATCTGAAGTGTAAAATCTAAATCTAAAATGAAAAATCTAAAGTCATAAATCTGATATATAAAATATGAAATCTAAAATTTTAAATCTGAAATCTAAAATCCAAAAATTTGAAAGCTTCTAAAAGCTTTTCTAGCTTCGAAAAAATCTTACATCTCAAACCAGAATGTATAAATCCAAATTCTAGAATTTCAAATTTAAAATCTGAACTCAAAACTCCTAAATAAAAAATTAAAAATTTAAAAACTAAAATCTAAAATCTAATATAAAAAACTACAATATAAAATCTAATATAAAAAACTAAAATCTAAAATCTAAAATCTAAAAACGAAAAATCTGAAATCTGAAATCAAAAATCTAAAAGCTTCTTAAAGTTTCTCGCTTCGAGAAAATCTAAAATCTCAAACCGGAGATCATAAATCCAAATTCAAGAATATCAAATCTTAAACCTAAAATATTAAATCTAAAAACTAAAAACTAAAATCTAAAAACTAAGATTTAAAACCCTGAAATCTAAAATCCAAAATCTAAAATCTGAAATTTCTAAAATTCAAATTAGTATAAGATCTGCAATCTAAAATGTCTAAAATTAAAATTTAAAGAGCTCCTTAAGGCTTCAATCTCAAACCGGAGTTTATAAATCCATATTAAGGACTTTCAAATTTGAAATCTAAAATCCAAACGCAAAACTCCAAACTCCAAAATCAAAAATCAAAAATCTTAATTTTTAAAACTTTAATCAAAAATCTAAAAATCCAAAAATCTAAACATCTAAAAATCTAAATATTTAAAATCTAAAATTCTAAAAATCTAAAAATCGAAAAATCTTAAAAACTTAAAAATTTAAAAATTTATATTATAGACTTTCAAATTTAAAATCTAAAATTCAAACGATAAACTCTAAACTCCAAAATCAAAAATCAAAAATCTTAATTTTTAAAACTAAAACCTAAAATCTAAAAATCCAAAAATCTAAAATCTGTTAAATTCTAAAAATCCAAAAATCTAAAAATCTAACAGTTTAAAAATCTAAACATTTAAAAATACTAAAATCTAAAAATTAAAAAACTAAAAATCCAAAAATCTAACAATCTAAAAATCGAAAATCGAAAATTTAAGAACTCAAATCTAATATCTGAAATCTAAAATTTAAATCTTATATCTGAAATCTAAAACATTAATCTAAAATGTAAAATTTTAAATGTCAAATCTAACACCAAAAATCTAAAATCTAAAATCTAAAATCTTAAGTCTCTGAAATGTGATATCTAAAATCTTAAGTCCAAAATTATAAATCTGAGATCTAAAATCTAAAATCTAATTATTAAAATCTAAAATCTGAACGCTCCTAGCTTCAAAAAAATCTAAAATTTCGACCCAGGGAATAAAAAATTCTAGAGTTTAAAATTTAAAATCTGAATTCAAAACTCCTAAATCAAAAATCTAAAAATCTAAATATGTAAAATCTAAACTGTAAAATCTAAAATCTACAATCGAAAATCAATAATCCAAAATCTAAAATCTCAAATTCAAAATCTTAAAATCTAAAATCTGAAATCTGAAATCTGAATCCAAAAATCTAAAATCTAAAATACTAATTCTAAATTCTAAATTATAAATTTTAGAATTTAAATGTAAAATCTCAAACGTAACATCTGAAATCTGAAATCTTAAATCTAAAATCTAAAATCTTAAATCTTAAATCTAAAATCCTAAAATCTAATACTTAACATCTAACATCTAAAATCTGAAAAAATCTAAAATTTGAAATTTTAAATCCAAAATATGAAATCTAAATTAGAAAATATGAAATCTGAAATCTAACATCGTAAAGGGCTAAAATAAAAAATTTGAAGTCTAAAATCTAAATTATTAAATCTTAAATCTTATATCAAAAATGTAAAATCTTAAATCAAAAATTTAAAAACTAAAATCTAATATCTAATATATAAAATCTAAAATATAGAAGCTTTTCAGATCAAAAATCCAAATTTTACAATTTAAAATTTAAAATCTGAATTCCAATTTATTTAAAATTTAAATATTTAAAATTTAAAATCTGGAATGGACCATCTAACATCTAAAATCCGACATCTAAAATCCGAAATCTAAAACTTGAAATCTAAAATCTAAAATCTAAAATCGAAGAAATCTAAAAGCTTTTGAGAATTTTATGAAACTTTCCAACTCTGAGGGTTAAGATTTAGGGTTTTAGATTTTTGGAGCTTAAGACTAAGTTAAAGTTAAAAGTTAAGCTAGGGTTAGAAAAAGGGTTAGGATTAGATTTAGGATCGAAATTTATAGTTAGAGTGACGGTAGCAGTTCGAGTTTGCATCAGAGGTAAGCCCTACGTTACAATTGCACGAAATTTTCCAATGATAATTAGAAAAACAGGGTGGGTTCAATTGAAAAGGACTTCAACCTACCCAATTGCTCCCATTCGAGAGATATTGGGCAATTGTTAAGCGGAAGCTGGAAAAGACTGGAAAATTGTCTAGGGATACTACAGAGATGAAGAAATGGTAGAATTATATGCCCGCACATGATAACAAACAAAGTGTTCAAAAGATGATACGAGGTATTTCAAGAAAAGTTCGTAGCTTCATCAAAATAAAAACGAAATCCAAACTTTTGATATGTTTAACCAGAAAAAGCAATAAGAACATAGATGTTGACTGCTCAAATGGTATTTCATGGAAACAATCCCGAGATAGAGCTTCTTGCGTCCCGATATTACGTGATTCGAGCTTCAGCTCAGTGCAGCTCACCTTAAAGATTGTTCGAAGGACGCTTTAGTTAATAACATTTTTTTTCCATATTTCACAGCTCTTGAAATAAGTTTTTAAAAGTGAAAAACCTAAGGAAAGTTAAGGAGAAGCGAAGAACGTCAGGATTATTGTAAGAATTTCAAGTTTGCTCTAAGAGCTTCAAAGAATCAAACAGTCTAATGGTAGCCCTGGTAACATAAGAGAAGTCAGCAGCCATCTTTGCAAATACATAAAGAAGTTAACTCAACTTTACTGCAGTTTTCGAACCGTAAAACGAGAACATTTCTGTGTATCCTCGTAAGTTTCGAAGTAGACAAAGTCGGGTTCCGATCTTTTCGGTCTCGTTTTTGCGGTCTTGTTCTTTTCGGGCAAACCGCAAAGAACGATACTCGCAGCTTATGGGATTTTCACTAATTGGAAAAAAAGAAGTCTATCTCTGTTGTTTCAGGCTATAACTCTCTACACTCTTAGGATGACTTGTAGAACGGGGTTAGACTATCAAATCTGTGTCATTGGATTCCGTTTTAGTTGACAATTGTACCGCTAGAGGCGCTTTACTTTCTAGTCATTAAAAGTTAGTGCAGTGGCGCTTTGGGATAAAGAGTAATTGATTTCACCTTAGAATATCTCGAGAACCTCCCCAATTAGGACATACCAGTCTTCGGTAAAGTTGTCTCAGTCGTAAAGCCGATCCTAGAGGTGGTCACACAAGTTCCGAATATACTCACTAGACGGCGCTAGTCTGCATATGACCTTTCAGTTTGTTATTGCTGTATCTCAAAAGCCTCACGAGTTAGGACGTTGCTTTTTTCAGCAAACTTGCCCTATCCCTTACAATTCATTCATAACACATTGCTACGTAGTCCTACATCACCTTTGCATACAACCGAATTGAGCTGTATCTTGTAGTTTTTTTTAGGATTGGCATTAGCATTGACGTTTGCACACCTCGTGGATGGAGCTACGATGAGGAATAATTCGTTGAAGACATTGTATGCCACCATGAAACGAAACCTGATTACGGTCACTGATGCGTTTCTTCACGCAATAATCTCCACGAAGACACTCCTTGATCGCTCGCCTGGCCACGTCCATGCACATTGGTATCTACCTTAAGAAGACACGGGGAACTGACGTAGTCTTCAGTTTATATCAAAGGAAAAAAGAAATAAATGGTTGGAGAGAATAGTTGAACAGAATGTCCTGTTTGGTGTACAGAACAAAAATTTATTCCAAAATAGTCGTTGGGAGCATCTAGTCTAAGAAGGTTAAGTGATGCTCCATTTCTCTTCAAACAATTGGGACTGTAGGATTAACTATAGTCCTAGCTCCCTATGGCTTATGGTTATAGCGCCATTACTCGCTCTCTGAAAAGAGAAGAATGTCTGCAAATATACGAACGGGAAGTGAAAGAGAACTTGTCAAATTTCTTGGATTGCTACGACAACATTACGTTACTTTAACATACAAGTTCTGTATCTCTTTTTTTTTTTGAATGTCACTTATCGATCACTTCAGAAAAATCAACACAATCTACAGGCCGAGAATTTTCTGGTAGCACCTCCAGACATATTTCTAGATAGTTGGAAAAGGCCTCCATTCTGAACCATTGCCTTTTTTCCTAACCCCCAAAATCGCCAACCATACTTGCCTGAAATTGTGCATGGCAACA